>JAOCNB020106801.1:0-11314 GCA_026546465.2 Palythoa caribaeorum | reverse complement strand
ATTACAAAGAATATGAACACTGCACTCCATGACTTATTGTAAGCAATTTTTATTTTAAATCTCATTGGAAGACTACTTTTTAAAACAGGGCAAGCAAATTTTTTTTTTTTGGGGGGGGAGCAACAAAAACTTGAACAGCAGTTGCCCAAGCGGGCAAGTTACCTCAAAAATTAGTTTCAAACCCTGAATAATGTTCTTTTAGTCATACTATGATAATATCTATAATCTAATATTCCTCTATAATTTTCTGGGTTGGTATTGAACAAGATTTAAATATTGGGGCTACGATAATTAAACTCCAAGATTCGGGGAAAACTTCCGTTCTGTAAAACGATGTTGAAGAGTTTTGAAAAAAATGAGCAAAGAAAAAGCATACTACGTTCAATAATTTTGTTGCTTATTTTATGTATCTCTTCCACCAGCTATTTCAAATCTAAGAGATTTGGAGCAGGAAACTTGGTTTCATTAAGATTGCTATACAGAGTTTGTGAGTTGTGTAACCAAATGCAACGCGTGCATTAAAAGAGAATATACTCCATGTAAATAGCCCTCTTAGTGTTTTGCCACTTACTGGAGTTTTTTGCTGCCTTGGACAGCCTGTCACTTATTCAAATGATTACATGTTGCACCGCCTTTGCTTTGGGGAAATACTCGATCCTTGCAATAGTGGAAGCATGTCGTTTTACTTCCAAGGTTATATAATATCCTATGTTCCTTGTAGGTAGTTGCACAGTTGCATAGAGCCATACGAGGATAGTGCACAAGCATGACAAATTTCGAGTGTTTGTGAGAGATGTAATGTAAGGTAAGAAATTTTAGCCAATCGGATTTGCACTAAGAACTGCATTGTAACTGCTGCCAATAAGAGTGCGCGAAAGATGTATGTGACATCAAGGTGGCGTGGCTCCTCACCAAATGGTAGTCATGTGGTGGATCGGAGTCGTGTACATGTGGAAAGTATTTTTGAGGCAAGTAAAGGAAAACGTTCTTTTCGCGTATATTTGTGCGCTATATTTGTTCTGATAACCTTCCACCTTTGGGTATATATTAGTTTTTCACTCTTGTGCCAAACAGAACACTGTCAATTCATTGACAACGCCAACGAGCAACAGAAAAATCAGCGGCCAGTGAGCCAAAACATAAGCAATCCAAGCAAAGAAGTATTAATCGGAGAGTGTGCTTATTTGTCTTGGTGATTTTATTGACATTGACAACGTAACGCAACTATCAGCCAGCAGCCAAAAAGCCACGTAATCTGCTCCACAAAATCGTGTCTGGTTGTCAACTTTGTACGGGTTTTTCGAACCATATATTTTGCAAACTAAGTACACGTAGAACAATAAAAAGCTCGCGAGGGGTAATGATTTATGCATCTTTGTTTATGTTGACAACAATGTGTCTAATTTAGGACGTTTGTGTCAAAATACCAGTATCACGTTTTTTCGATACAAGGGGAGATATTTATCAACACGAATAGCTTATCCTTCTAATGCTACGTAGTTTCAAACCTTTTCTAATTTCAAACAAGGAGGCACACATTGTTAATGGGAACATAAAGTCCAATGCAGCTAAAGTCTTACAAGAAAAAAGCACATGCAATATGTATTGATAGTAACGATAATATTTCTAGATATGTGGAATCAAATGTGAGAGATAATTTCCGCCATTACTGTTTAACAGAGGCAGGGAAATCTTCATGTGCAGTTGATTGCTTTCTTGAACTACGTTTTTCAGTTTTTAGAATCCATCTTAAAAAAATACAACATGCAATGAGGTTTTTAGTGTTATCCATGAGTCATGTAACCAAAGGTAAAATTTTGGTGCTGTTGAGGCTGTGCGAGAGCCAGTATGGTCACTAATCAGAAATTGGTGCCCATCATTTTCTGAAATGGCTGCAGATGCTGTTTTTAGTGACATATTTACATTGAGAATAATTGGAGATTTAACCGATTATCTGAAATCGTTATTTCTTGTTAAACATTTGAATCAGACATGTTGCAGGCTATGTGGCAGTCACACGGTAAAAGGTACAAGTACAACTGTATTGTATATTACTTACCAAAACATTGCACACACTGAGTTTCAAAACTGTGTTTCTGAAGCTGCTCTGCCTGATAGCAGACCACTTTTTTGTTACATGTGTAAAGAGCATTGTGGTGATATTTCAGCTTCGCAATATTTTGTAACCTTGCCAGAATTACTGTGTATTGAATTGTCAGCAAACTCCATTGATCAAATTGTTTTCCCCTAAACTATGGAAGTTATAAGTAATTTCTATTCTTTGAAAGCTGTTGTACGCTGCTCAAGCCAGGATTTCACCATTGCTATAAACAACAGTGAATATTGATTATATTATGATATGTGTACTGCATATTAGCAATTTGATTCTTTCCAAGAAATAGCGAATGTCTATACCAATGGATGGTAATTTTTGCTGTGTTTGAAAAGTCTCCTGCTCCATTTCTAGATAATATAAGTGATGGCAGCGTTTCAATTATGTTACCACAGTGCATTCAAAATTAGGCAAAAATTGTCAGATATCAGATGTGAAAAAAATTCATATACCTAGCAAAAAAAGAAACAAGTTATACCTACTAATGACCCGGCAAATCGGCAGAAGAAGCTAAAAAAGGAGCAGCAAAATGCATCTGAGAAACAGAAAATGAGAAACATAAAATTGGTAAGAGGAAAAGAATACAGGAGGTTTTACAAGGCTACCAAAAAAGCCAAGGAAACAGAAAGTGACAAACTTTCTAGACAAGTAAAAGAATACATGAAGAATTACAAAGGACTAAGGCCCGGGTCGCACTAGCGACAAAAGTAGAACAAAGTTGTTTATTTAAATTAATTTTGTCCCATTTTCTGTCAACAAGTAACTTGCCCAAGTGCAGCCTACTTTTTTGTCTCTTCGGTTATTCATCTGGGCGGAGGAAACTTCAAAGGGCGCCGTGGACTTGCCTTTCTACAAGCCAAACGGAAGCTAAAGCCATTACCTTGTTTATTTAGCTCGCACCACTGTCAGTTTCAATTATCGTAGTGTAAAAAAATCTGTTTTAATTAAAAGTAATCAAGCGTTTTCCCGGAAATTTTGTTGGTCATTGGATACTTTCGCAATCTATAATAAAATATAATTCTGCTTGCATGTGCTCAAGTAACTCGTTATTGTGTTTTAAAATTATGGATCGAGATAAAAATTAAGCCAATGTCTGCTCATTTAGATGTCTAATGGATCTCGATAATATTGAGTACTTCGACGATCCGTTAGTGGGGTTATTCAGCCATAAACACTATATGAGCCAGTCACACGCATACCATCGGCTATACCTGGCGTAAGCTTAAGATCTTCAGCTCCACTCTTATTTGGGCGGCCGGGTTTCCCCGGTTTTAGCAGGAATATTCCTCCCTGTAACTTTCACCCCGGACCTGTTTCATACGCTGCGAATTACGTACCACAGGTAGAAGGTCTGCAAGGAACTGAGAGACCAGCTTCCCCGGCACCTTAATGCAGTGGCGAAAGTGGATCTTGCTCAAAATCTGAGCGATGGAGTGAAAAGGCAGCAAATGCCTTGTCCAACTTTGGGCCGAAAATTTTTCAGGTCTGGAGGGGTGTCCCGCTAGGAGAGTTTGGTCAAAGATTGCCAAAAACGTTTTGCAACGTTTGGGCCTGCAAAGATCGGTTGATCAATGTCAGCGGAAAATCAAGTACCTGAGAAAAAAGTATAAGGACGTGAAGTGGGCGAATAAGAACCAGTTCTAGTGGGAGGTCAGAGGGAGACTTCCCCATATTATGATGAGTTTGATCAGGCACTTCGCTGCAGAGACATTGTAACCTTCAAGCACGTGACCCAAGCGGGATGTGAGGGTGAAAACACTGTCGGAAAGAGAAAAGAAAAAAGATCGGGAAAAGCATAGTGAAAAACACCGTAAAAAATTCAGCAAAAAATGGGCAGTTGAACAAGCAGCTCCACGTCTGAAGCAGCAAGGCAATGGCTGAAAAAGAAAGTAGCGAGCGCAAGAACGATGATGATAATATCGGCAACTCATATTTCCTTTTCAGCAATGTGCCTGAATCGCCTGAATTACCTGAATCGCCTGAATTACCTGAATCGCCTTTCAGCAATGTGCCTGAATCGCCTGTTTCGCCTTCGTTGCCTCTACCGTCACCTTTGAATTGCTCCAGAGAAAGCGAGACCAGAGATGCCGCAAATTCTACTGCTTCGCACAGCACCACCACCACCCCAGCAGACCCATCAGCAGACGAAGGAGATGGAGATCATGCTGCCTTCAATGAAGCTCTTGCGTCTTTTAATCTTAAAAGACTGGCAAAAAAAAAACACCAAGAGAACACAACGCGAGAAGAATAGTAGGTCTGCTACCTCAAGTAAAAAACCACGCGCCAATTCTGCCAAAGAGAATGATCTCACCCAGATATTTGAAAGCACAATCGATAAATTCAGTGAGCAGGGTGACGCTCTTGCAGATGCCATAAAAACTATGCAAAAGGGCCAGCAGGAGCAAGCCAAACAATTCTCAGAGTTTATAGTAATGATGGGAAACTTTATGCAAGCCTTCCAAACGCAGTTCACTACTCCTGGAAGCAACCAGCATATTGATTGAAAAAATGATTCAAGCCACTTTTGATTTTTTACATGAAGCTGTCGAACAATAAACCATTGGACAGCAGGGTCTTCATCTTAACCCTAATCAAGCTGCAGAATATTACTGTTACGTTTTTCTTTTTTGTGGTGGAAACCATAAACAGTGTTGCACTCGATAGTTTAGTTTAGGGTAAAAGAAATGAATGAACTGCAATACAAACTATTGTGTAAATCAGGTATTTCATTATTATATACAAGATTAAACTAATGTTGTGAATAGAGTGAAAAAGGATGCACATTTGACAGAAGCGGTTCGACCCATAAATATATTTATTTGTTTTTTATGAACTTGAACTCTTAAATCTGATATATGTAATACATGTATATTTCTATTTAAAAAAAATTGCTGATTTAATTATATAATATCTATTTACCGTCATTGTTTCAACTATATAAAATTTACATTTGCTTGAAACCAGTCTTATTGGATCGAAGACATAATAGCAGCTATGAAAAACGAGTTTTGGCATTTTTAAAATATAGATTACAAGAAGAAAAAAGACTAGATTGCTTATCGAAAGAAACTCAATTGCTCAATCAAAGTAATAAAAAGTGGATTAGTTAGCTAAAGCAACTTTGTATACGTTAGGTACAGAAGAGAAACAATAACTCTACTTAATACTAATCAATATCCATATTTTTAAACTGCATGTAATAAGTTGCTTTTACACATTGTTGATTTAGAAATTCCATTCAAACTATTTTAGAGCAGGGAATGTCCGATCCTGAAAACTGTATTCTTGCAACTAATCCTTTGTATTTTTTCCAGATTATATCAAACAAGCGAAATAGTAAGTATATCACTAAAATATTGATTTTGAAGCTCCCAATTCTTCAAGTGATTCAATATAACACAATACATCTTTATTTGCGTTTTATTGTACCTAAATGAATTTACAAACTGGCATATCTTTGTTTTTATATATTAAAAAAAATCAGTGCCTAAATAAACTGAGCTTTTCGAGTTAGGGCACTAGAATTTTAAGTTTACAATTTTCTGTGCAATGCTTACTTACAAACACACACAGAACAGTGACACGCGACACACGAGCATAGCAAAGTGACAGCAAATGTGTGCCATTACCATAGCGATTACCATCAGCATTACATCACAAGTAGTAACTAGTTACCGTTTAAATTAAAGGCGTTAATTTTCTTCATTATGTGTTCTTTAATTTCCTTATTGAAAAGTCAGTACTGTTGTTCTTTAGATCTTGCGGTATGTTTTCCCAAATGTTTTCTGCCATTGCAGACAGTGTTTGTTTTCCAATATCAGTTTTAAAACGAGGTTTGATTCGTCTTTTAACTCCAATGGTGTTTTCTTAAACACCTAATGGAACAATCTCACTTAAAGAAGGTAAGTGGGCAGTCCCTTGTAATCATCTGCATAACGCTGTTGTAAACTCACCCAACCAAGCAATTAATCCTCCTTTCATTTTACTTCGTAGGAAATGAATGCGGATTCATACACAATCTCAGCCCAATTAAGAAATCAAAAAGTAACTATCAACGGTATCAATTTCAGATACAGACTGGTGATACCACGAGAGTAATAGGATTTAATATTCCATTGCATAAAGACCTAAAACACTACTAAGAAAACAAGTCCCTGTATTGCTGAAAAACCTAATCGTCAGAGAGAATGATTGGATATTCAACCAACAGTCAGTAGCTCACAAAGCCGCATCATCCGACATCACGTTTGCGTATCTGCCCCAAGAGAAGACTGGTGCTGCAGAATCAACCGTGGTTGCTACAACAGTGACTGTAGCAGAGGTTAACAGATCAAACCTAACCAATGGGTGAACATCGTAGCAACATTATCATAAGGAAAACAAGAACCTAAAAGTGTTCTACTTAAGTCATCAGAAGTTAAAGAAGTTAAAGAAGATTGCATTTTTTCTGATTCTGGTATGTCACTGGCGAAACCAGAGGACGAAATTGAAGAATTTCTGATGTCTGTTGAAGATTTGCATGTATATTTGACATTAATTTTGACATTAATGCTTTTAAATATAAGTCAGTGGAGTAGAAGCAACACCTTACCTATAGACAATGCAAATATGACAATATTGTTGACATTAACTGTTATTCACTATTAATGTTTATACGTCATTGTTGAGACTATGAAGACTGATAGGCTTTGACGATCAAGTGTTGCGTTATCCATTTTACATGACAATATATCAAAAGAGCGAAGGTTTGAGTATGTAACTTAAGACTGGATATTGCGTAAAAAATAGTTGCTTTACTTATTATCAAGCTGCTGGCTATCATCTATGGTATCAAAATTGGATCAAGTATTAATCTGTGATTTTAAAATACCTATTGCCGAAACGAGGCTATGATAATTACCTACAACTTTCTTGGAACAAATTAATATGCATGCTATTGAAAGGCATATCAAATAACATGAAAAGGTAATATTTCAAAAAGGTACACTGAATTTCTTTCCTAGAACACGTAATTTTGTGTTAAAGCTGAGTAAATTACTGGATGTAGTTTATAGGGTGGGTTAAAGTGGCAGAGTTCCCGAGATTTTCTTCAATTACGTTTTAGTGTGCGATATATACGACACGTGGGCTGCCCAGAAACGTGAAGCATGCTACATCCACATGGTAAGGCCAATAAGGGGTCTAGAAAGAAAAGTGGTAGGCCATAAATTTTGTGGGGCAATGAAAACCTCTCCAAAACCAGTGGCAGTGTTCAAGGTTTTCAATCAAACTTTTACATTCGTCTTAAAAAAAGTATTAGCCATAAATAAATTTCTAAAATTAAGAATTTTTTCCACCCCAATTCCTTAACTGTTAGTACTACTGTTATTGTAATATCACAGGAAAAAATGACGAATTCCCAAATTGGGAATTTCCCTAGAAATCCCAATCTGAAGACCCAATCTTGAGTATCAGATGGGAATTTGTTGGGAATTCATATAAAAAAATTCACAAATTCCCAACATGGGTTTTTAATTTTAAAATTCCCATTTGTAAGATCCAACATTGGGAATTTATGAACCAACATTGGGAATTTGTTGGGATTTCATATAAAAAAACTCAAATTCCTAACTTGGGTTTTCTATTTTCAAATTCCCATTAGTAAGATCCAACATTGGATATCTGAGAGAAAATTGCTAAAACAGTCTTGGGAATTTGTAGATCGAGCTGATGCAGGGACAGTGCATTCATTTTGTTCAATAGTATCAGAACAATTTTCTGTCTCAAAATTCAGGATACTTCTATCCGCCAGAACAAAGTGAGTTACCGGAAAAGTGGTCCTCACTGCTTGGTTTCTTGCAATCGTTCTATGCCTTAAGGCAGTTGCTCTGGAAACAGCATTCCCATTGCAGTCGTTGCAGCCACAGTGATAATGCTGATTTCCTTGAAGTTCAAATTGGCCGTCTTCGCTTCAATATCCCAGCTGTTTTCGTCGCTTTCATCACAACTATTTGTTTCACTGCAAGATGCCATCTTCTGTTTTCCATCTAGAACAAAACAATTCGATTCCAGATCAATTCGTTCGCAAAAAAAAGCAAAATTTTGCTATTTCTGGTTATGCCACGAGATTGAATACATATTCATAGGCTGTCCCAGAGCTTAGAATGCATAATATTTGCCTTTTCGTCCAATCAGAATTCAATCACGTGTTCATCAACTTCTGCTTCGATCTTGTATCTTATTTGATAACTTTTATCAAGAAATTGTTTATTATTTGAAGTTGACAAGAGGACGGTCGAACAAGTAGAGAATTGGTTAAAGAAGGAAGGTTTCAAAGAAGCTTTGAAATTTAAGGGTGAGTATTACAAGACAAGTTTATATCCTGTTATATTTTCGCGGAATAAAACAAAAACACAGTTAAGCTTAGTAGATATTAAAAAAATGTGACCAGGGTCGGAGTAATAGTATAAAGACAATGATATTACTGTCGCTTTTTATAATGACGAGTTGCATCAAATAATTTTTGTACATTCTAATTATGGAGCATTTGGAACATTCGTTCCTTTTTAAATTGCAGAGCGAGAGATATCTGGAGAATCTATTTTCACAATTGAAAAAGAAGATCTTAAAGGAGATAGGTATTTCAAAACTTGGCAGTAGGCTGCAGCTCTTCAACAAAATTAAAGAGCCTCGTTCCAATGTTGGTAGTGCCCCTTTTAATCGTAAGTATATGCTGTACTAGAGAGTAAGACAAGTTAGGGTATACAAGCTCAGTCTGTTGTTTGTCAGTATGTTGACTTTATTCAAACTTGGAATCCATGTTATCCAGAAGACGGGTGGTCCAAACCTGATTGTCATCCATGCCAAACACCCTATCTGTCCTTGAATGACAAACAAAAAGAAGAAGACTATGTGAATTTATTGAATTCTGTTGAGGGGCATACAATATGTAGTACTAAGTATTGTCTAAGATAAAGTAACAAAAATGAATTAAGCTGCAGATTCGAATTTCCTTTTGAAAACTGTGCCAAGACAATAATAGATTTTGAAGCAATAAACACTAAATCAGGCCAAACAAACTATAGAGCAGCTATTGTTACTAAGCGAAATGATTCAAGATTAAATCGTCAACAACCACTGCAACTCCAAGGATGGAGAGCAAGTTGTGATATTCAAATTATTGTAGATTATCAAGCATGTTTGGAATATCTTGTAAAGTACACATCAAGGGAGAGAAAACTTCTTCAGTTTTAAATAATGCATTCACCAATGTTATTGGTAAAATATCACATACAAGTGACATTCATAACATTTTAAAGCAAATTATGATCAAAAGTGTAGGACAACGAGACAATTCAATCCAAGTAGTGATACATCATTTACTCTCGCTCAAATGTGTAAGTTCTACACATGAAGTAATAACTGCATCTCTTGATGGTTCATGGAGAGTTCAGGTGTCGAGAAATAAGGATTTTTATACCATCCCATCCATGCTGGATGTTTATGCCGAATGAGAGAAGTTTATTAAGACATTCCCAGACATACTGGAATATAATTGTTTTCAATTTACCTCCACGTTTGTAAGCAAAAGCTCCAAACTCGAAAAAAGGAAGCGACCTGTTATAGTTAAAACATATCCCAAATTTTCTTCAAATCCTCAAAATCAGCATTATGGACTGTTTTGAAAATATCTACTGCTAAAATATAAAACTTGGCAATATGTACAAGACAATGCTTGGAACAATCTTGAACAGTGTGATGAAACCTATAAGGCATGTTGGATGAATTTTTTGTGCAGTGATCGTGGCAAAAACAGTGTTCCTGACTGGGAATAAAAAATTGAGTTCCTTAAAAGCATCTATTAATCTAGAAAATGAGAATGAAGACAGAAATTATTAAGGAAGAAAAGGAAGAATGGATGTTAATGTCAGAACTAAATTTACAGGAGTTGGGCACAGGTACTGAATATAATTCAGTGTTAGCTTCTGAAGGATATTGGCATAATGTTAGTGACCTCTTTGAGGCTGTTGATCTACTTTCTGTAACATCTTAAATACTCAAAAAAATAAAAATGAACCAGGCTGGCAGATGTCATCAAGAGTTATAGATATTTCGAGTTTTAGTATTGATCAATTGTTGGCATACCATATCATTTTAAAGCACTTCAACAGCAACAATGAACTGTCATTGCATCTGCTTATTAAAGGAATTGCAGGTTCAGGTTCAAGTTATTGATGCTGTAAGATTGATGTTGTTAAGGAAAATGTCAAGTCCTAGCATACACAGGAAAGGCCTCTTTTAATGTCAGTGGTGTAACACTGCATTCTTTTCTCAAACGGCCGATTGGTTCAAAAAGACTCTTTGAATTGAAAGGAATAGCTTTGCAACAACTTCAAAGTAATTTACAAAATATTCAATATTTGATTATAGATGAATATTCATTTGTTGGCCAGACAAGCTAGAGGTCTAGCTGATCAAGCTTTTGGTGGTATTTCTGTTATTCTGGTGGGTGATATAGCACAGTTATCCCTAGTTGGTGATAAAGCACTTTTCCATTCTTTGCCGAAATCAGATAAGCATATCCAGGGTTACCTCATCTATAAAGAGTTCAAATAAGTTGTCACGTTATCAGTGAATCATAGAGTTGATGGCAAAAGTAATGACCAAGCCTGCTTTAGAGATCTTCTAAATAGAGCGCGTAATGGAGAATCCACTATAGCAAATTGGCAGACATTATTATCTAGAACTCCTGAAAATGTTACAATGTAATGAATTCCTAGCATCATCTGTAAGGCTATCCTATCTGAAGTCAAAAGTTGCAGAAATGAACTTGATCAAATTAAAAAAATCTGAACCACCCAATAGCAGCAATTAAAGCTCGCCACTCAGGTGGTGATCAAACTCTAAGATCTGATGAAATGGGAGGAAATTGTAAATTGTAATATTGTTATTCACTTATTCACTTGTTATTCACAATAGGTCAGAAAAGAAAAGAATAAATAAATAAATAAATAAATAAATAAATAAATAAAATAAAATAAATAAATAAAGATCTGATTTTTTTTTTGCTCAGAGGATTAGAACCTGTGATATATCTAGCTAATGTAATGCTGGATTAGGATTAGAACCTGTGATATATCTAGCTAATGTAATGCTGGCTGACCCAGCAATTCAGGTCATTCCTGCAAGTGGGTTAAATAAACAAATATCTATCTATCTATC
>JAOCNB020106751.1:0-11314 GCA_026546465.2 Palythoa caribaeorum | reverse complement strand
ATTTGAAAACCAAATCGCAGCTGTAACGGATAACAAGCCAATTTCTCGCTTAAAAAGAAAACACAATCATCAGTTTATAATTAAGGTTTGAATAATTTTCTTTGATGCTATGCATTTGTGTTACACTCGAAACCAATGTATCCTGCAGCCCGTGCGTCAATATAACGTCTATAGTAGAGAGGTTCAGAGTCAGTATAACTGTTAACCCATAATCCAACATAATACAATTGAAATTGAAGAGTGCCGCGATTGCGTTTAAAGTTGTATACGTGCTAAAGGGTTAAGTTTAGAACGTGCAAAGTTTGTATACGTGCCAAAGGGTGTGTGTTTAAAGTGTGGGCTGGCTGTATATTGGTGTGGTAATAGAAACTACTTGAACCGAGCGTAGCAACACGATTTATGTTTTGAAAAAAAAACTATAATTTTCTAGATTCATCAGGAAAGTAAAAAGATTATAGATTTGGTATATTCTGTCGCAAATTGAAGAATATCAAATCTTTATTTTTACTGAAGAACAACATTAGGTATCGTTCACGTGTAGTGTAGAGCATAAAAAGGACATTATATCTTGTACATATATTATAAATATACTGCCTTCTTTATCGGAAAACAGGTTCTTCATCTTATTTTACCCAGGGGGTGGGGGAGAGACAGAAAGTGCTCGCGCTAACTTTAGCATGTAACAACTCGGCTGTCATCGTTCAAGCAGATGTAATGAAATTTGGTGACTTTTCCTAGATTTTGTTGGTTATTATTTTAGCGTTTTCTTTGGCTGCTATTTAAATGTTGTTATGTCAACCAAGTTGTTTCAAGCCTATTTGACCAATTTTGATCTTTTATTTTAAACTTTTGTTTTGAACGCTTTTATTTCAATCTGGTCAATCTTTGATTAGTTTTATGAATTATTTTGTTTTTTGATATTATATTATTAGATTTTGGCCAAAACTTACCTAGACAAATATTTTGAAACTAAGATTGTTTTCAGAAGTGTCATAAAAACTTTGAAAGAACTTTGTCAAAATATTTCTTAAGTTGAATGTGGCAAAATTGATAAATGTACGGATGACCTACTGCGTGAAACTGGCAGTGAACTAACATGATCAGGAGAGCGGAATAAGCCAAAATGTGCAGTTGCAGACATCTCTTTCGTCCTATTTAGGACTCGTTGGTGTGACGGAGTGGAAGGAAAGTAGATACACCTGAACAATTCTGAACTGTAACATTCCCAATTCCGCATATTTAGTATTGTAGTTGAATGTGAACATTAGAAGCTTTTTGAACACGTCCGTTTTGTTCTCATGCATGCAGAAAATGCTTTTGTCTCGCCGGTCACCTCCAAGGAGCTCATCTTTCTAATTTCTTAACTCAAAACAAGACACTTAAATCGAACCCTTTTAAGCCTCTTCCCCTTCGCTCATTTCGATCCCTCTCCCCTTGGCATGACACCAATTCCTCCGTTTCTTCTTTATTGCAAAAATAACAAACTTATGTAACAATTTTTGATAGGATAATATTACAAAACATTTTCGTCTTCTCTAAACACTCTGTTAAAAATAAAATATTGTAACTAATTAAAATTAGAATGATTTGGTCACAATTAGTTTCGAACACAAAGACAATTGTTTCTGTTCGGACTACATTTAACCCTGAAGCGATGAATCTTTAGCGTAACATTTCTCGCGCTGTTAAAGGGCTTTGATAAACTAACAGAACAGTTTTTGTCATTGTAAACAATAAATCTATTGCTTGACTTCGTCCGAAATACTTGATACTGGTTCGGCAATTTCAGACGGCTGAAAAGGAACTTCGCTGTGGCGTTGGCGCGTTTTCTCATCACCTGCAAGTAATTGCATAGTTTAGATATATGTTCTATATGCTACACCTCGATACTATCAACTTTAATACTATCAAGTATAAAAAAAACACTTCTGAATCATGAAATTAAAGAATTTCCATAAGATCATAAGAACGGCGGACAACAGCTATTGAACCAGCATTTTTTAACGGCCACGTGTTAGACACACGAAAAGTCAGTTTTATTTTTCTAACTATCACATGTACTCGTTTATGCCGGCCGCGAACACTTAGAGGCTGAATCATGCTGGCTGACCCGGTCGTTTAGGCCTATTTTGTATGCGCGCTCCAAAACCCAGTGTGGGCCTATCCGGGCACCATATCGACTAACTGAGAGTGCATTTTATTGTAGTCATAGTCTTATCGTTTGTTGTTTGATTGTAATATAACTTCATTCACGAACACAGCAGCATCCAACGTTTTCTAACAAACACCAGCCCTGCGAGGCCTAAGGTAACCTAGCACTGTATCCAACTGTTTATAATATATACCTCAGCACAGTTATGTCTAGTCTTAATGGGTATTACATTTGAAAGTAACTGTAAGTTTGCAGCACATGCCAAGGCAAAGAAGAAGAAGAAGAAGATCTAGAAGAAGAAGAACTAGAAGAAGAAGAAGAAGAAGAAGAAGACGACGACGACGACGACGACGACGAAGAAGAAGAAGAAGAAGAAGAAGAAGAAGAAGAAGAAGAAGAACTAGAAGAAGAGGAACTAGAAGAAGAAGAACTAGAAGAAGAAGACGACAAAGAAGAAGAAGAAGAAGAAGAAAATCTAGAAGAAGAACTAGAAGAAGAAGATGAACTAGAAGAACTAGAAGAAGAAGAAGAAGAAGAAGAAGAAGAAGAAGAAGAAGAAGAACTAGAAGAAGAAGAAGAAGAAGAAGTTAGTACCGTTAACAAACGACAATGCGCTCTTGATTGTATGATAGCGTTATTGCTTATGACCTCGGTACAAAATCCGTCACAATAATTATTGTTCAACTTGAAGTTGCATAGATGAACTTGAGGAAATTTAAAACAGGTGTTCGAGGGAGTCACAGAGAGAATCAAACTGGGGACCTCCAGAACAGACGCATCACACATACTATATCTGCACCTGGTAAGGTCTCTGTCTTCCAACCACAAGGTCCAGGCTTCAAATCCCGGCTTTGCCAAGCTTTTGTTATTTTTGTGACCACCTTTCCGCAAAACTTTATTACAAGTTCGGTAAAGTTGAGTACCTGCTTCTCCTGGGGGATAAGTGTCCCATCCAGGGGGAGTCATCGACTCTATCAATCGCTTAATGCAAAATCCGGCGGTAAGCACCAAATCAATTGGGCAAACAAAAAAGTTTTATTTAACTCGATTGTTATTGAGCAAAGGTTTCTGTTTGCGATTACATGCAGGGAACTAATGCTGCAAATGTAAATTTTTTGTGTAAAAATGAAACAACTATTCACTGCAAAAATCTGAATCTGAGGCGGATAATGCACAGTATGCTCTAATTATACTGGTTTTGAATAGAGTAAAGTAAAGTAAAGTAAAATAAAATCCTATACATAATGTGAAAGCATCGTGCGTATAATCAAGTCGTGTTTTGTCCAGGTTTTTAAGTTTTTCGAATTTAGTTAAATAAGATTGTTATAAACTTTTTCTTTCTTTTTATTTTTTCAGCTCCATTATTCCTTTCCTTTTAACATGAGAGCGTAATTACGTCATACAGTTGTTAGTTACCTTAAATCGAAGTTTGCCGTTCTCCTCAGCGAGGGCGTACTTGGGGTTATGGGCCCAGTGGATACTAACAAACCTGAACCGGCCATTCAGGATATGTTCTTGAAGGTAAAAACCTAAAGCAACAGCAAAACAAAATAGGCTTTATGTTATTATGTTGTTAAGCTAAAAACGTTAAGCGGATACGTCAAGACATTTCTTTTTAAAAATTGTTTTAAGCCTTTTTCATATATATTTAATGCTTATTTAGATTTTAGCCTTTTTATATCATATACACAACGCAATCTTTTTTACTTCTTTTGCACACACTTTGAAAGAGCTGTGAGCCATAGTGTTATGCCCCCAGCAAGTTAATTGCTTGGTTAATCAATGACAAGTATGTATGTATATTTAACAAGTATTCCATGAACGCGCGTTGGAGGCGAAGTGATAGCCGACAAAACATAAATGTCTCATAAAACAAATAAACAAAGAAGCACTGGATTGGTTTTTTGAAATGAAATTGAATACTCTGCACCTAATACTGACTTCAAAATTCCCAATTACTGAATAGAGTTTGATTTGAATTAGTGTTGAACGCAGGAGACAAAAAATTGCAGCATCAATCAATCTCTTTTATTGGCAATAAGGCAACTTTTTTCTCAATAAAGTAAACCTCAGTGGTCTTGTCAATGTATAAAAACGTTAACGCTTCGCATCAATAATTAACAGACGAAACTAAGTAGATAGACATACCATGAACGGCGTTTAAAACGCCGAAAGTTCCCTTTCCTGTCCACTTCACTTAACAGAAAAAAAAACTAACTTACTTGTTTTAGTTGAATAATTTTTTCGACCACGGGCATCTGGTCGACATGGGATATTATTGATTGCGGATGAAGCCCGCAACAGTGTTCCACTGCAGTTCCGGCTGTTGCTATAATCAGGAGACACTGCTATTACCACTTTTGGACAACAAGAATACGATGCGTCCACAAATGAAGCAAAGGGTGCAACAACGGACAATAAAATCAACTGTTGATAAAAGAAAAAAAAAACATAAACAGTTGTTTCTACACTTTTATAATTTTACCTGCTTCTGAGTTCTTTTTTCCTGAAACCATGCGCAAGAATTAGGGCGCGTTTTTTTATTCACAATTCTGGAATGAGAATGGCCAGAACGGACTGCTAGGAATGAATCGTATTGTTTGAATAAAAAAAACGCGCCCTTAGATTACAGTTTTTAGTTTGAAAAATAGATTTAAAATGTGGGATTCGTTAAAGTATAATTTTAAACTTGAAATCCTGAGTAACCGGCATTTTTATAATAAAAGGCTTCTTAAGTTTGCTATGATATACGGGTTAAACTATTAAGCTAAAGAAGAAATAAAGACTAAATTTACAAACTAAAGATTTTACCATAGTCTCCATTTCTTTTAAAAAGGATTTCCTTCGGCAAACTACAAAAGTTTCTGAATACGGAGCTTATTTTTCACTTTATATGAGCTCTCAGACCAATGAATTTACTTTGCCAAGTTTAACGCTACTCTTTTTATACAGCAACAAGATGTATCCATAAATAGTGCCGCACGTAGTAAAATCTTTCTTTCGTTTATCGTTCAAATTCCTTTCGCCCTTTAACTATTTAAAACATCCTCCCTTTTCATTCTACCTTTTACCCCTTTCCTTTTAACATGGGAACGTAATTACGGAATGATATGCACTAGCTACCCTAGTCCTACGGCTTCGCCGTTACGTTAAACAGAGCTATTCACAGATCATACTAACCCACCCACAGTGTGGAGGTACAAGGGTAAAATCGGCAATGCGTGCAGGTGATCCACACCCACGTAAATGCCGAGTAACGGAAAGAGATACTAAAATAAATGGTAAGCTTCTCACGCAAACCTTATCATTTTTAAAAAAAAATAAATTTGCTTTAGTTGTTTAGTAGGAGAAGTTGGAAAAATAGCAACCGAAACCAAAATTTTAAATAGAAAGAAACATTTTTAAAGTAAAGTGCTATTAGTAAATTAATGATAAGTGTTTTTTTTTTGTCTGGAAATGGTTTAATTCCAACGGTGAATCACTAAAGTGCTAGTTTTTATTCCCTTTTTTGGTTTTACATAATGAGATGTTACCACTCAGATTTTAACGTGTACCGGTTGTAGTTCAGTTAATGTGACGTTATCTGTACACATGTAGATTATCCAATAAATTATAGTCCTCTATGGAACGAACTAAAAAGTCAATGCTAGTTCTAAGAACAATAAGAAAGAAAGTACCTTAACCTTTATCTTTATGGTTTGTTTTGCGTCATAAAAGACATTGCCTCTCAACCTGTGTACCTTAAAACCAAAAAAAACAAAAACTTTTTCAACAAACATTTGGAGTGGCCGTTTTACAATGTATCTGGAAAATTATCGAATTGTCCAATATCGAAACTAGGTTAGTAAATCAGCTGTCAAGATCACATATCTCATTACATATAAAGGAATCATTTGTTTCTACATTTTTTTTCCCGTTTCAGTGTTGGTATAAAACTGGGGTCAATTTTACTGATCTAGGCCAGCCAACGCATCGATTTGATGCTTAGCTTTTATCAGAAGATATCTTTCTTTCTTCATTACTTTAAACACAACTTAAAGATATCAATAATTTAGGATTTGTTTTTGTTGTAATGATTTTTATCCGTATATAAGGTATGAAATTATTTTCAAATTTTAATTTTTTTACTGGTTAATTTTTTTGTGTTTGTTATATTAAAATTTACAAGGTCTGAAGTAATTGTTTTGCCACAAAAATAAGTTAAGCGTAGCGGAATTGTTCATGCAGGAAAGAGATATTGAGCCTCCTGTTCTTCCATCATTGCACTCACTGCACGTAAACAGTCACAACAATAGGAAAACGGATATTAAACTTCTAGATAAAGATTCTAAAATATTTTCAAATATCTTAACAAAGATAGTCTCACGCCATTTAATATCAATAGAAGTTCTTTGCAATTTTTTGAGCTTTTGAGGGGGAAGAGAGGGGAGGTGGGAGTATATTTTGTACCTGCTTGCAATCGCTTGCTTGTATTGAACCATAACAATTTCTGGGTCACTTAGGAGCTCCAAAGGTCTAGCTTTAGCTTGTGCCAGTATGCAAATGAGGTACCAATACCCATGAAAGGCTAAATTCAAATTTGGTTGGAACTCTGATGATTAGTTTTATGTTTAAAACTAATCAAGTATTTGTTGCCAGTCTGTCCATAGGAGTATTCATCGTTTTTAATGAAGAACCATGCACTTTAGTCTTTTTTATGCAGTAAGGACTAAACACCAATTGAGCATAAATATTTTAAAATCTTTTTTTAATTTGACTTTTAAAGCGTTTATTTAGAAATGGCTTTGAAGTGATGCTTACAATTGAACAGTATTAATTTTAACAATAGAAGTATGATTTTAAATAAGGTGTAACGTAGCTATTTGGAAGTTTGCAACTTGGATGCAAAGTGATCCTCAAGCTGAAAACTCGGAGAACTTTCTGAGACACTGACGGGAATCGAATTACCGGTAATAAGGGTTGCGGGTTAGATTCCTGTCAGGGATTAAGACATTTTTCGGAGAGTTCAACTTGAGGAACGCTTTTTTTCAACGTGGCCCAGCATACACGCTGTTTTTGTACGCTGACACTTTAAACAGAAAGTAAATTCTTTGAAATTTCGTAATCAAGTTAAAACAATCTAAAATTATCTCACTACCCTTCCGCCCTCTCTCGAGCCTATATTCAGCATGGAAAGCACATAGAAAATTAACAAACGTGTTCAAACAACAGCATTCCAATGAAGAGAGTGTGGATAATCTTCCCTTTAGTGAAAATATATTTCATCAATCAATATAGAAACAAGAAAAACGCAAATAAGGCAGAAGTTTTGATGAATTTCCTGAAATTATACCTCCCTGTAACAGATACGATAAAACACCTTTTGGTTTTCTTCCTAACTGGAACCAAAAAGGTATTAAGAAAATCTTAGAAATCTAAAAACAATTGTTCAGCTGACAAAAGTTCTTAACGTATGATGTCACTGTTGTTCTTGATAGTTTTTAACAACTCACCTTTTTGCTCAACAAATGTCTACTCATCGAATTGTTAAAACAATCAGACACAAAAAGGAGTTATTTTTAGTATCGTTTGTTTCATTTTTGGGTAGACTAAGTTTTCACGCGATTTTAAAAATACTTTCCGTATTTACCCCATTTCCAACGTCGAACTTCTAATGTGCCGAAAAAGGTGATTAATTATTCTTGAAATACTCATATTCTCTAAATCCTTTAAATCCAGAATCTGGGTAACGCATTATAACCCTCATGTGACTTCTGATTACCGGTCATTGATGAGTGAAAATCGTTGGAAAGTTTATCACTTCATTTTAAGAACGAACTAACATTCTGATATGGTGAGATGTGTAGACAATGTCAGCAAACCTATGGCTCTAGCTACTCGATCCGCTAAAACCAACAAAGTAAAGAAGAAGTACCATACAATTCACATCCTTAAAAACAATTTTAAGTAGAGCCTTTATCAACATACAATGACAGTATACAGTATAAAGTCGACTTAAATAGTCAATTTTTACAAACCACATTACACAGCCGATTTAGAAAGTATAGAAGCAAGCAACCCAAGCGCTTTGTTTTTTTCCTGTTCGAAAAATTTTACAGACCATATGTTCATTTTCAATTCCAATATCCAGCTAGTAAACATCCACGAAAACAGTGCGAAATATACAGTAACTCTCGCCTTGCAGACACTCCGCTTTTGCGGACAGTTAGTAAATCCCCGTCCAAAACTACTATGAAATACATTAGAATAACTCTCGGTATTACTGCCCCTTGCTATTACGTATTCGCGGACACCTTTTGTGGTCCCAAGCAAACATTTTTATTGTTCAACTCTCGTTACATCGGACACCGTGGACGTACTGTGTCGACGAAAATGATAAATATATATAAAATGTAAATTATAAATTTGTCAGGTAAAACGACCGGGCTGTATTTGCAACTAAATGCCCTCTGGTACATTAATCTAAGTGAAAAAAACTACATTATCTTAAAGGTTGACGTTTGGATTGTAACTCCTAAAAATAAGGTATCTTGGCGAGAGTTCAAAACGTGAAGCATGGTTTCGACAGCTCCGCCATTACGGCATTAGTGATTGTAAACAAGGACCTTCCGGTCACGAGCACGATATCGCTATACTCTTAAAACATGTCAAAAGGAAAAACAGAAAGCTCTTCTTCGTCATTTAAATGGTGTTAGAATAACTCAAGACGTATAAATGTAATTTATTTTGTCCAAACATGAAGCATGCCGAGTTTTTCGACATCTGACTGACGTGCCGAAGGAAGATATGACGATATTGAGGAGGGGCTATGAAAATGTTTGTAACAGCAGGGGAACTCTGAAAATCAATATTATTTTAAAGGAGGAGGGGGCAGGGAGAGAAGGGACTCCTAAACTTTTAAAATACTAATTACAAATCTATACATTCAATAAGCAAGTAGCAACTTCGATGCATAAATGGCTGTGCTACATACCAGTGACTATCGTATCAGACTTCATTCCTCTCATGGCAACTCCTTATCTGATAATGAGGCTAAGCGCACTAACAGTATTATAGGAGACAGTATCTGTGGATGTTGCTACGCTAGAGTCGAACATACACAATCGATTTGATGGCGTGAACGATGAAGAAATAAGGCGAATATCATTGAAATATTTTGAAGAGCATGAGCTTGAAAGAATGTCAAAAAATGCATAGCACTGTGTGGAAGAGATACAAAGACGAATCAATGGAGCGACATTGTTCAATGAATACATCAAGTTCTTCGCTACACCAAGAGAAAGCACAATCTTTTTCAAAAAGGTTATCTAAAACAAAACAATACAACACTGCAGCTGTGTCTCAGAATATTTTTCTTTGTCGGCTATCTCAACTTGATTAGAAACACAATACAAACCGCGGAGACAAACATAATAGCACAATGCATGTTGCAAATTTTCAAATATATTTTAATTTGACGTTTCGTATGTTACAACATACATCTTCAGAATTGACAATAAATTTAAACAAAATGAGGAAGACTGGTAACTAGTAAATAAGTAACAAATGTAACATATTTTAAAAGAGCCAATGTCTGTAAATATCAAAAATGGCCGGTCAGTTGCAAAATTTCGGATTTCCTGATATTTTGCCCAGATAACCTCTATGGTAAGTTATTTTCGAAAATGCCATTGAAAGGTCTCGCAGCGCTTTAGATTTTTCGAAATCCGACAAGGTTTGAAAATCGCCATATTGGTATTCAGCGGCCACGGTAGTTTCCTAAAAATGATGCATTTTCTCTGCGCTCGTGCAAGATAGCGAAACAAAATAAATCAAAGTACCTAAAACCTATCAGAGAAAATGTATTGGCCTTTTCGAAACACAGCACAGTTTTGTGGAAACTGGTAGTATAAGAATATTTTTGGTCTTTTTCAGCTTCCCCACTGACAATGCTTCATTTTCCCTATTTTGAACCGAACTAAATGCCCTGTGATACATTATTCCAAGTGAAAAAAACTATATTATCTTAAAGGTTGACGTTTGGATTATAACTCCTAAAAATATGAACCACCGCCCATGAAAGATATTCTGGTGAGAGCTCAAAACGTGAAGCATGGTTTCGACATCTCCGCCATTAGTAATTGTGACAAGGACCTTCCGGTCACGAGCACGAGATTACTATACTCTTAAAATATGTCAAAAGGAAAAAATATAGCTCTTCTTCATCGTTTAAATGATATTAAAATAACCAAAAATATGTAACTGTGATTAATTTTGCTTACTTTAGGTCGTAACAAAGATCTTTATATAGAACAGAATTTCATTTTAGGTTCTCGTTTTTTATGTTTTTGATTAAAACTCAGAAACGCTGATCCAAAGTATGTAGTTAATTTCTTATTTTTGCTTGACGCATTATTTTTCAAACACTCCTGAAAGTAGTATAGTATGAACCGAATTAGCCGAATTTTTTGGATAGAATCTCATTAGTGTATGTAGTGTGAAATAAATTATCGTATGATGACGTCATACGTTCTAAATAAATGCATAAATTATGACATCACCCATGTCATCTCTCATGAATGAAAATAAGGATTCTTTTGTTCTTGAATGGCTTGCCCAAACTTGCTCGATTATTTTTTTGTTTTGAGCGATTGCACCATCACATGTAATACTTCTATTTTTATTTTGCTACTGATAATATAAAGAGCAAAGCCAAGCTAAAGTTTTGTCGTATACATTATTTTTGTTACGGTAATTGCTTTTACTTCAAGATTTGAAACACTAGATGATACAATGCTAACAGCTGTGCTGTACAGACTTGTAAGAAACTGAATGAGATTTTCAGTCAGCGTTGTTGTGGATGCAGAATTTCGTGGGAAAATCAAGAGAGTGAAATGTTAACTCAAACTGAGATAGTGGATTTGTACTTTGATGAAGCATTTCATCAAGCGTCTGGGGTTGAGGCTGCAAAAATCCACTCCGCTTTTCGTCAGATGGTGGCGGAGAGCGAACCTGGCGTTGAAAATTCACATCATCAGGTAAATCACCACGAGCCAAAATTTGATTGGTCCATGTCCTTGTCCAAACGACTCATTTCTTTTATCTTCGGAGGTTGAGTTATACTTTCTCTTCTCAAAAACTCTGTAATAGCTTCGGCACCTGACATTCCTTTTGGTCTTTGAG
>JAOCNB020106726.1:0-11316 GCA_026546465.2 Palythoa caribaeorum | reverse complement strand
AGTAGCTACTTATAGAAGAAATGTTGTGTTGACATAAGCTTCTTTTTCTCAGAAGAAAAAGAAGCTTGTATCAACACAACATTTCTTCTATAGTTATTTCCAAGCTGAATACAACTACCACTAAGTAGCTACTTAGTTGGAAATGAATACCACATTCTTTTAAGTTACAGTGGTTGCACTGAATTGAGGTACATTCAGATAATATTGGTGACTATAATTAAAAATAGCCTCTAAGCTAACTAAAATCATGTGGGATTGATTTGTAACAAGTACTTTTAAATTCATGGTTTCTAAGCCAAAAATGTACGTGTTGCCTCATACTTGTTGCCAATCTATGTATTGTTAATGTAATTTTGTTCATAATCTTGCCAGATATTCTGTTATGTGTAAAGCTTCCACTGTTGACATGATAATTAATTAACATTACTAACTGATTTATCAAGAACATCAGTAGTGAACTATTTAAAACAAATAAAAATTGAACAACTACTGAATTTACTTTGCTTTAGAGTCATTAAAAATGGTTAACTGTGGTTCTTGCTAAGCCCTTGTGAACATTTGCTATACGAAAACTACAGCTTCTCCCCTTTCCTTGTTTTTAGCCATGCTGTTAGGTCATGGAGAAGCAGTGCTATAATTTTATAAATTTGCGTATTATTGTTATTATTATTATTATTTAAATAATTATTATTTAGCCATAGACTCATGACACTCAAATGCAAAACTACAAAAAATATCTGTGAATAAAATTCATGTTCATGGCATTACTGGTCCGTGCTTCAATGAGCAGCTGCATTAAAAAGTCAGTCTGTTTAGTTATGTTTTGGGACACAACATTTTATCTGATACTGTCTTTACTCTAATATAGGTGCCCCTCAAATTTAAGCACCACATTCAAAAATAGTTTCAGATTGTATTCCAATTTAAGCGCCAGCAGGAAAAATAATATTTTTTTGTAGTGCTTAATATGAGAATATCAGACAAAGCACTTCTTTACTTTTCATTTTTAAGAAAATACATTTTGTATGTTTCAGGAAATGGCATATCTGAAGTAACAGGCAAACAAGTTGTAGGTTTTTGTTTACTAAGTTTGGTACTGTAACTTAAAAAAATGTCTTTAAAGTATTACCCACTCAATATGTTGGCTTGTTGACTTCTTTTGCTTTTGTTTCTTTTGTTTGTTGCAAAAACCACTCAGCAAGATAGATTTAAATGAAGTTTTAAATAGCTCAATGCTTGGCACTCTGAAACAGCAAAAAAGAAAATAAATTATGGATGAAATTTAGAACCACCACATTGTGTTGCAAGTAACAGCATGCCAAGCAACTCGTCAGACGCTGTTTCATAAAAGTGCCAAAAATGTCACTTGCCTTCGCCTGCTCGTTTCTTACCATAGAGGTTACTGAGAACAACTTCGGATTAAGTTCAAGTTTATCACGAGTTAAATTACTTCATTTTTTAAACTAGCAACAGCAAGCAATTCAGCAATTCCCAAATCCTGGCACAATGTAGCTCCGATTTTCATTCCACAGAAACATCCTGTTAGGCAACCACGGAAAAATTCAACTCCAGCTGAGCGGGTGGCAAGAGTAGGACGAACTAAGTCAGTGCCACAACCAGAATTGAACAATACTCCAGCTTCAGGCATCCAACAAGCAATCCGTCACCGCTACACCATTGATCAAAAACGGCAAGTTGTTGAGTACTCAAGACAGCATGGCATTCGTGCTGCAGCCAGACATTTCAAGCTGCACCACAAAAACGTTGAGAGGTGGGGGAAGGAAGACTTTACAGCTGTCCGTTTGCCACATGGAAACAAGCCTGGAGCTGGACGAAAATTGTCGTATGAGCAGGGAATAGACAAACGCCTCCTCCAGTGGGTTTTGCGTCAACGGGACAACCAGACCTCCATTTCAGTTCAGGCCTTGCAGGACAAGGCAATGGCTCTAATCAGAGAGACAAATCCTGAGTTCAAGGCATCTCGTGGATGGGCCCAGAAGTTCATGAAGAGACATTCACTTGTCCTTTGAGCAAAACCGTTGCTCTCCCAAAAGCTTCCTTCCTGATTTAGAAACCTACCTGGCTATTTTCCAGGACTTTAGTCAACACCAGCATTTGGAACACATGATTGAAAATATGAATGGGTTCATTCTGTTCAAGTAAGAACAACAGGTGGGGAGAAATGCCATATAACTGTTGTCGTGGTGTGTACCGCTGATGGCCAACTACCACCACCCATGGTAGTTTTCAAAGGCAAATGACAACTAGTTTTATGAGTCCCACCAGGGTTCATAATAGCCATACACAAGAAAGCCTGGATGGATGCAGCACTGATGTCACGCTACAATCAAGAGATCTGGCTCACCTACACCAAGAGATCCAAATCCCTTCTAGTGCTCAACTCCTCCAAATGTCACATCAGCAACAAGGCAAAGAATAAGAGTAAAAGAGGGAACAGTATTCCCACATTAATTCCGTGTAGGTGCACTTCCAAGCTACAGCCACTCAACATTTGCATCAACTGCCCATTCTAGTCTATCCTGACGAACCAGTGGCAGTAGTATAAATTATTTTGGACTCGTCTGCAAGAAACAAGCAGTTGAAGCCAAAGTCGTTTGACAAGCAAACTGTCCTTGACTGGATCATCAAAGCTTATAATTACATCAAAGCACAATTCAAATTGATCCATAAGTCCTTTAAGGCCAGTGCAATTTCAACAGCCTTGGACGGATCTAAGAATGAACTTGGCAGATTAATTGATTGCTTTCCAATCTTTTTCCTTTTTATGGCAGAAAAACTATCTCATATGGTTCACAAATGTTATTTAAATTACAATTAAGTGTGTCAAATGACACTAGTGTGAAAATTATTCTAATTAATAAGCGCCCTTCCAATTAGGTGCCAGTTGTGGTAATAAGTTTTGGTTTTATTCCTATTTAAACACCAGATGAAAATGAATTTAGATTTTTTTTTGTGGCATCTAAATTAGAGTAAAGACAGTAGTCGACTTTTGGTGTACATGTGATTAAGTTGTAACAACTGTTTTAGTCTAACCTGGAATGTTGCAGTGACCTGTTCAATACACCTTCTTGCCGTTCTGGTAACCGTATTTATTCCTGGTAAAACCTTATGATAGTTATATTAGGTACCATTATAAAATAGTTCAGATACCACATGTTTTTTGATTGGTTGACAAGTTGGCATGCTTTCATAGTGCTATGAAGCATGAAAGTGACATTTGGCTGCATGTTGCCAGGTGGTGAGATTTTGCAGTTTCATGTAAGAAATAAAATTACACGCACTTCATATATGCCATGTTTCTCTTCCTTTAGAAAGAAATAAAACATGTTTTACATGCCTCACTAGCCTGGTGAAAACCTCAGCAAATTTTTTGAGAATTGTCGAGCAGGTGAAAACTCTTGACAGCATCCTGGGTTTTCACTGATCAGCTCTCAAATTCTCCCAAATATTTGCCTCAGTTTTCACCAGGTTATGAAGACACGGAAAGCATCACTGTTTTATTTCTTAAATGAAGAATTGCCCAGAACATGTATTTTTTATAACCTTTTTCCAAGGTTTTCCAGATATGCTCAGCCATATATGGTGAAACTGTATATAATGCATCAAAGTCTGGAGTAAATAGGAAAACTGGAGGTTTCAGGATATGCAGTCATTGGTTACCTTTTGGCATTTTAACTGGGACAATGCTGGTCTCTTGTAAAGTTAGTTAAAATTTCTGGATAAAAACCAAGTGAAGTCAAGACTTGTTGTGAAATCAGTAAAATGACAAAAACTAAATGCATGAATAGTATTTTGACCATATATGGTTGAAAGTTAAAGAATTTTTGCGTGTTTGTTATATATTGGTGGTTGGACCCAGTGCTTTGCCAAAAGGTATCATGTATCATGTACAGTATCATTTAACCAAGATCCAGTGTAACAGGCCAATTATGTTTTCAGTAATGCTTTCTGTATTTAAGAGAAAAATCGATTTGTAAAAATATTTAAGTTTATTCCTGCTACTGCACACTACAGTTGTAACAAGCTAAATCTGACAGTAAAGGTATAAATTTCAAGTGGTGTAAAGCTTTTAGAACTTTATTTTATCAATTGCATTAATGACATGAAGTTGTAAACTCTGGCCTGCAATTAGTGAAGTCCAGTCCAATCCTGTTTTTTGACCTGTTACACTGTATTTGTGGTGAAATGAACCACTGCAGAACACTATAAATCAGATGCATGATTTGAAACATGCTGAATAGCTGTTTGGTGGTAGTGCTGTGCTGTGATACAACTGTATAGTATGTGCAGCTTGAAACCTCTGTTTTTCTTCAACAGGCCGCACCTGTATTTGCTCCTCCTGTGACTAGTTCAGTTAAAGGAATGTATTGCGTCGTTGCTCACATGCCTTGCATTGACAGCAAGGGCAAGACATCCGTGACACTCAAGTTCTGGAACTGTATTTTATGCTCCAATTACTTTTTACAAAAGCCAGAAATAGTGTTTCGAATTGAGCAGCCATATTTGTTCACTGACCAGCCTGAGTGGCTGTACCAAGCAGCACTATGTCGGGCTTGCTGCCAGTGTATGAGACCAGCCACTCAGAGAAGTCGTTTTGCTTACCTGAGTAAAAATCAGATTACGGATCACAGTGTGGATAAGCCAAACGATACAAGAACTGGTTCTGAGGACAGAGTGGGACAAAGTTACAGTGGGCAGTTGCCAGTCACCAGTAGTGTTGGTTCAAAGGAAGCAAAAAGGCCACAATTTATACTTCCCAAACCTGTCTCTCATTCTGGTTCATTAAGGACATCCGTTTTGAGTGCTCATGTGTCTCCCTGTGAAGCTCTGACTACAAAGGAAAATGCTCCTCAAAGTACAATGGTTTCTTCTGTTGCCAAGGCTACATCTTCAGTGAGAACAGTCTTAAGTGAGAGTGTTTGTTCACCATTCACAGAAGCTATAGCTAAAGGCGACAATTTAAGTTCAGGGTTTAATGAAGCTGAAACAGAACACTTTCACTGCCCCATATGTTCAAAGCATTTTGACAAGCTGTCAGAGCAGTGGGAGCTTTCTAGAGTCAACTTTCCCAAATTTTCGTCTGTTTACCCAGAAGATATTGACCAAATTAGAGTCTGTGCTACATGCTTTGTCAGGCTTAGTCAGAAGGTGGATCAGCTTGAAACTGCTGGTATCCCGGACAAGTCGAGCACCAAAGTTTGGACTGGTATAGAAATGACAGAAGCTTGTAGTTTAAAGCAAGAAAGTAATGGAATGAAATGCTTTGTTTGCGAAAGAGAACTCAATTATGCATTTGATCAGGCAAGGCTGCTTCGAAGATGGAAGTATCCATCTTTGTTCAGTGGCTTGAGAAAGAATCTATTTGACATTATGGTTTGTAATAGCTGCTACAAGAGAATATACAGACTCCGAATGAAATTTGACAAGGCCTCCCTTGAGGAAGATAAACGGCAGTATGCAGAGTTCATCAACAGTTGGAGAGAGCAGAAAGGGCTGGAAAAACTTCATTTATAATTTTTGTTAAATTTGAATCATTGTCGTGTTAGGTAGTTTGGTATACGATAGTTAGAGGATTAAACTAAGCCCCCATTCAAAACCTAATAATATAAGATAATAATTTATAGTTAAGTTTTTAGTATCCAGAGAAGGGCTTTTGTTGTTTACAAACTACATAAAAGAAACCACTGGTGTCCAAAAAAAGATTGAGGTCAGGGCTGCCATGATTCTTGAAACTCTTGGAAAGTTCTCGAATTGGAGAAAAAATTCCAGGTCCTGAAAGTCCTTGAATTTGGATCGTGCTCCTTTAAATTCCTGGAAGAAAATGTCTTTCTATACTTCCAAAAATAATAATAATAAGCTGATTATCAAAATATTTTTGATGTAACAATGTTCTTAAACAAAAACAGCAACTCCAAGCATCTTGATTTTTACCTAGAAACAAATCTTCTAAAGTTTGTTTATAAAGTATATGCATTGTTGAATTGATTTTTGAAAAAAATGTGTAAAGCATTCAAGTTCTATTTGATAGAGAAGGTCCTAGATTTGCTTGAAAAGGTCCTGGAAAAGTGCTTGAATTTCACATCCAGTAAATAGTGGTAACCCTGACGAGTTTTAAAGTCACTTACTCAAAGTTTAGTACATGACTCAGTTGATGGATCAGTTTGATTGTAATGGTGGTAAAAGGAAGTAGTAAAAGGCACAAACTGACCAAGCAACCAGGGCTGGAAATTAACATCCTCCTGCTTGCCAAGTAATTTTGCCTCCAGTGAGCAGAAATCACGTAAAAGTCGCCCGACTTGCGAGTAAGAATTAAGAACTTATATTAATCAGAATTAACATACCAGTTTGAGCTAAAAATGGCACTGAATTAACCACCAAGTTATGTAGTTGATTGTGAACTATGTCTGTTAGTGCACTGTATACACAATGTGCAACTTCATGTCATTTATATTGAGAATAATCCTGCAAAAAGCTGTGTTTCTAATTTTAATTAAAAAAGAATGTAAACTATTTGTGTTAGGGATTGTACCAGAGCCTTACTTTTAGTTTCTTTTTATTTTGTGCTAGTAAAATATCAGCAGGCTGAGTGATTTCCAGATGCTATTCCGTCATCCAACTGGCAAGTAGTTAAAAAAGTTAGTTTCCAGCCCTGCCAACCGTAACAAACTGGTCTGAATTTAACTCAGCACTTCTTTAACTAGGATAGTTACATGAAATAATTGTAAAAAGTTATATTGTTAAGCCATTTACTGTAAAAAAATGGATAAAATTTCAATAAAAAAGAACAAGATTCAAGGTGTTTTATTGCTTTCTCTCGTTGAGGAAATTTAAGTCTTAAGTAATTACAAAATTTTGTTGTCTGCCTGTAGCAAGGCTTCCGATAGGATCCTAAGAAATTCTGTCCTGGGGACTAAATCACCCATAATATTTTGGTCCCCTACTTCTTCCGGTTTTTCCCGATTTCACATTTCACGTACTCACTTACTCGAGCATGGTTGCTTACTCGGTCAAATATGGTAGTGTCTCCTGCACTCTGTTTTTGTGGTGCTGAACAAAAACGTTTTATTGACTATTACCAGGTGAAAGTCTGGCAAGACTCGACCCTGAACCTACGGCATGACAAACTGGTGTCTTTCCAACTAGAGTGAATTGAAAGCATAATGCACATGTGGGATGTGGCTTTGAAAGATAAATTCGCAACTTCAGTACATGCATGCCAAAGGTAACCTGTAGCTACTATACTGGGCACTATGGCCCCATGGGTAGGGATCATTACTCCTTAATCTACCCTTAGATAAAGTGAGCCAGAGTGTTAGCAAGCATGAACAACTGTTTTGGCCGCATCCCACAAACATTATGCACTCAATTTACTTTATGTTCTCCTTGGAAACCTAAACCTGTTTGTTAGCTTTGCCCTGCTCACTCACTCATTCATTCAGGCCCATTATGCTGTCTGGCATGTAGTGCAACAACAAAGATACAGCACTCCTGCTTGTTTCAGGCCAGCTTCTGAATGGTCCTCCATTTGCGATGGAGGGTCGTGAGCTCCCCTTCCACAGTTCGAAGCCAGGTGTTTTGGGTCGCCCCCACTTCCATTACCCCTCTGGCGTCCAGTGAAGAGCTGTACGGGAGATGTTTTCTGGTTCCCTTCTCATCACATATCCGATCCATTTCCATCGGCTTTGCATGATGGTGTCCATGCTGTCTTGGTTGCAGAGGGCAAGAAGATGTTGATTGGAGATGGTCTTGGGCCAGAACACGTGTAGGATTCTTCAGAGGTTCTGTATGTGGAAGGTGGACAGTTTATTGAGGTTGCTTTTGGTCATACTCCAGCATTCTGAGCCATACAACAGTCGTATCTTGGTCTTGGTGCTGTACTTGGATGACTTCCACACGTTCACCATTCTGAAAGTGTTCCTTGCCTTGTTGAGGCGATTCTTAATGTCATTGCCTGCTCCACCATCATGCCTGACAGTACTACCAAGGTAAATGAATTCTTCAGTTGTTGGAAGAACTACTCCATTCACTTCTGTTTTCTTCTAGCAGATCTTCAGGCCCATTTGCTGTGCAAATATAAATGGGTAGTCTTTTCTCGTATGTGCTGGTGAGTTTGTGACACCAGTGTGATGTCGTCGGCAAAGTGCAGATCTTCAAGGGTTGAGAAGAGGGTCCATCTGATACCCCGTGGTTGGTCCGATGTTTTTTGCCTCATCACCCAGTCAATTGTCAGGTTGAAGAGCAATTCTGACATAGAGCAACCCTATCAAACACTGGTCCTCACATTGAAGCTGAATTCGCTGTTTCCCACACTGCACTTGAAGTTGTTATAGAAACTCTTGATGACAAGGATGATCTGTTGTAGAATTCCATATGCCCTCAGAATGCGCCATAGACTTTCTTGATGGATTCTGTTGAAAGCCTTCTGAAAGTCCAAATAGTTGATGTACAGCTGTCTCTGAAATTTCACTCCAAAAGGGGTCACCACCTTATCGTGGTGGGGTGGTTTGTGTGTCTCAATGACCCCTAGAGCTATGTCGGCTGGAGTCTTGTACTCCTGGTAGGGCCACCCATGCCGAACAGGTCGAAGGGTAGAGACCAGACGAAGTGTGACCCCCTGGTCCTCCAGGTTGGGGGTTGAGCTACAGGCCAATCACCTGTTCTCGAAAAAAAACAACGGATTACAGAAACCGCAACTCACCAGATTCGAATCAATGATGGCGAAGCCGTGGCTGCTGACGGGCAACCAGCCGGAAGCACCAGGACGTCACTGGGTAAAAGCCTACGGGAAGCTCAGCGACCGATGAGGTCAATGGCGACGCCAAAGTCAGTTACCCGGATTGGGTGCTGGAATGTACGCACGATGTATATAGCAGGTAAAGCCACACAGGTGGCGAGAGAGATGGATAGATACCAACTAGACGTACTGGGGATCAGCGAGACAAGATGGACAGGGGCTGGACGGGTCACTCTCGCTAACGGCAGCACCTTGTTGTACGCTGGAGAGGAGGAAGGACACCAAAAAGGTGTGGCATTGATGATATCACAGGAGGCGCAGAGAAGCTTAATGGAATGGATGCCTGTAAGCAGCAGAGTGATCAGCGCAAGGTTCTATTCACGATTTAAGAAGATCACCATCATCCAAGCGTATGCGCCAACAAACGATGCCACACCAGAAGAGAAAGATGACTTTTATCACCAATTACAGACAACAACGGACAGGTGCAACAAAAATGACATTGTGATCGTCATGGGTGATATGAATGCAAAGGTGGGAGACGATAACAGCGAGATGGAGGAGGTTATAGGGAGACACGGGTTAGGGAGCAGGAACGATAATGGAGAGAGGCTGTGCGAGTACTGCTCCATTAACGGCCTTGTCATCACCGGAACATGCTTCCCCCATAAGGACATACACAAGGCCACGTGGGTCTCCCCTGACGGGCAAACAAGGAACCAGATAGACCACATCATGATAAGGAGAACATGGAGGACATCAGTTACTGACACTAGAGTACAGCGAGGAGCAGATGCAGCTAGTGATCACTACCTCGTAGTAACGAAACTACAGATGAAGCTCACCAAAGATCCAAATAGGAAGAAGATCAAAGCCAGGTTTGACACACAAAAGCTGGATAGTGCGATGTTTAAAGAGAGGTTCAACATCGAGTTAAGCAACAGGTTCGAAGCACTAGAGGTAGAAGAGGACGTGAATGACGACTGCAGCCAGATAGAGAAAGTGTACACAGAGACTGCAGACAAGGTGTTGGGAAGGGTGAAGAAAAGGAGCAAGCAATGGTTGAGGGATGACACATGGAGGGCAATAGAGGAAAGGAGGCAGATAGGAAATAAAATTGACAGTACCAGATCAGAGCGTGTCAAAGGAAGGCTGCGCGTAGAGTACAGGCTGAAGGACAGAGAAGTGAAGCGCAGGGCAAGAGAGGACAAGAGACACTGGACAGAAGAGATCGCTAAGGAAGCTGAGAGATCTGCTGAGAAAGGACGCACAAGAGAGCTGTACCAGGCGGCAAGAAGACTAACTAATAAGAAGATGAGACAAGCCGCTGCCGTAAAGGATAAGCATGGAGAAGTAATCAAGGACAAGGAGGTGAGACTAGAGAGATGGGCGGAGCACTTTGAAGAAGTGCTTGTGAGGAAGGCGCCTTCGAACCCTGTAACAGATGTGGAGACAGAGGCAGAGGAGATGAGGGAGATGGACACAGCAGAGATCAGGGAAGATGAAGTCAGACAAGCCCTAAGGAAGACGAAAAGTGGAAAGGCACCTGGAATGGACGAAATACCCGCAGAGTTGCTGAAAGCAAGCGGCGACACAGCAGTACAAGAACTGACAAGACTATACAGGAAGATATGGAACGAAGAGAGAATACCAGAGAACTGGAAGAAAGGCATCATCGTCAAACTACCAAAGAAAGGGGACTTGAGCGAATGCAAAAACTGGAGAGGAGTGACACTGCTGCCAGTAATGAGCAAAATCATGGGCCGAATCATAATCGATCGGATCCAACGGGGAGTGGATGAGGCCCTCAGAAAGGAACAGGCGGGATTCCGTAGGAATAGGAGCACAGTGGAGCAGATCTTCGTTCTCCGCAACATCATGGAGCAGGTGAATGAGTGGAGAGCGACGCTGTACACACACTTCATTGACTTCGAGAAGGCCTTTGATTCGATCCATAGAGAAAGCTTGTGGAAGATCATGAGGTCGTACGGCATACCTGAAAAGCTGGTGAAGATGGTTAAAATCATGTATGAGGATTTTGAGTGTACGGTAATGGATGACGGGGAACAGACGAGGTGGATCAAGATCACGACGGGAGTCAAGCAAGGGTGTGTTATGTCAGGATTTCTCTTCCTCATAGCAATAGATTGGGTGATGAGAAAGACGACACAAGGGTATAAGAATGGAATACGATGGAACTTCACCAGCGTATTAGAAGACCTTGACTTTGCAGACGATATTGCTCTGATCTCGTCGAAGTACGAGCATATACAGAGCAAGACGGATCGATTGGTGGAGAACGCTGGGCGTGTAGGACTGAAGCTCAATGCGGCAAAATGCAAGATGATGAGATCGAATGCAAGACGGCAGGACAGGGTCAAGATTGGAGAAGATGAAGTCGAAGAAGTGGAAGAATTCGTATACCTCGGAGCAACGGTCAGGAAAGATGGTGGTGGAACTGAAGATATTAGGAACCGACTAAATAAAGCAAGAAGGGCGTTCTATAACCTAACCAAGATATGGAGGTTACGGAGTATAGGACGTCAAACGAAGATCAAGCT
>JAOCNB020106693.1:0-11317 GCA_026546465.2 Palythoa caribaeorum | reverse complement strand
CCCCCCCCCCCCCCCCCCCCCCCCCCCCCCCCCCCCCCCCCCCCCCGGCCCGCCCGTGCAAGGCCGGGGTGTAATAAAAAAAATCTCCAGATTTTGGATCTACAGAGGTTGGTATCTCTGGATTGGGGATAAAACTGGGTTTTTGTCAAGAGATATTTAACCTGAGGTCTTTCTTACAAGACTTCACTTCATGGAGAGAGGGGTGACTCCTACTTGCTACATGTATTTGTAACGGTTTTCTGTTTTGGAGGTTTTGACAGAAATATATTCAAGTGTGTTTTATTTCCATACTGTATTTCCTCAAATAAACGCTGCACCTGAGAGCCAAAATATTAATAAACGCTGCACCTGAGAGCCAAAATATTAATAAATGCCGCACCTGAGAGCCAAAATATTGATAAATGCCACCCTTGAATAAACGCTGTTAATTTCAATATTGAAAAAAAGAAAATGATTATAGTGCAATACAATAATTACGCGTTTACAAGTACAACAAGTTGTAGCTTTAAAACTGTAAAGATTGATCAGTACAGCCAGACAAAAAACTGTATAATTTTTTCTACTTTTTAAAGTAAAGTTATGGTTGGTTGTTTAAAAAAATAAACAGCATTTTAAATAAACACAACTCTCAAATAAACACCGCCTCAAATAAAAGCTGCACCCAAATCTTGAAAAATTTAATAAATGCTGCTGCACTTATTTGAGGAAATATGGTGATTTAGTAGGTTCAATCAAGCCATCCAAGGTTCCCCAAGGTCAATCCAAAGTTCTAAAAACTGTAACCAAAAATATCTTCACAATGAGGAAAGTCAAATCATAACCTTTGAAAATTTCAAACTGTTAAAATTTAACCCAGTTTTAGTCTGCCACCAAGGTTGTGAAGGTTTCACAAAAAATGTGCAAAATATTTTTTAATTAATTTATATAAATTCCAGAAATCCCTTTCCTCAGGAGCTTCTTTTTCACTTTCAACTGAAAAAGGATATTTTGTGTTGAAATGCAAGAAGTTCAATGAGACAAAATTTGAACGTCACCTCTACTGAACACACATCATGAAATAAGTGCCACAAAAACAAAAATAATTAAATTTGTATGGTTGCAATGGGCAATCAAATGTTTTTTCAAGTATTTACTGTACTTGATAAAGTTATGATAAAACATGTTCTGTCAGCCAATCAAAGTTCAAAGTTTTGACAATCAAACTTAGTTTAACTGACATGTCTAAAACATTTTTGTGCCGCTTTGCTCATGGGAAACAAAATGTACCTGAATTTTCTGTTTTGAAGCTTGAATTAATGGATGATAGGAAATTAATAGAGGAATTTCTGGCTGATATCGACTGTGATCTTTTACAATTTTATGATTATTTGTGTAACTGGCACCAACACGTTCCAGACATGTACGGTTAGACATTAAAGTTTGATTGTCAAAACTTTAAACTTTGATTGGCCAACAGAACATGTTTTTGTCACGAGCGTGGAAGGGTAGCTGCAATCGACGGTATCATAATCAATAAACTGAGCTCTGTTTGAAAGTGTTTGAGCAATACTTGAGTTCTTACTTCACGAACCAGAACAATTACTTTTTGTCAATTTCAACAATTCCTCTATCAATCACAGCATCTTTCCTTCTAACTTTTTAGTCCAGATGTTTTTTGTTACTGTCCATGCAGATATCCATATTTTCTTGCTGGCAAGTATCTGCTGTACAATAACATGAATGATATTTTGACCATTGGAAACATAATTAACCTGGTGTCATAGGGTTCGCTGTAAATTAGTTAACTTGCTTTAAGATTGATGAACAATCAATCTCTTCAAGTTCTCATAATCTACAAGTGCCTCAGCAAGCCGTCGCCTTAACTTTTGTACTTTCTCCTCCTGCTTCTTAATATCACTCTCACTGATAGAAAATGGTGCACAAGGTGGCTGCTCGGCATTTAGCCACACTTCTGGATGTTTCTCCAAAGCAACAAGAGACATATTCTGTCCCTTAACACTCCCTTTTTGCTGTAATGTTGTAACAATAGAATGAATCAGGGATTTTGAATCAATACCTGGACCAACCATCTTAATTCCATCTGGCAAGGTAAAATCTTCAATAAGTATGTCATCTTTACCATCTGTAACTTTGAGATTCTGTAGTCTTTTTTGCCAAAATATCTGACATGGTTTATCTTTTTCAACTTGGGTATTTGATACTGTTTTAGGTCTCTTGGTGTTAGTTCCACTTCTGGATGTATAATAAGTGACAGGTTGTTTGGAAAATGACTTGGTTGACTGACGCACTGGTTGAGGGAGAATGCTACTACTAAAATCTCTGCTATACAAAAGGTCACTTCCACCATTTTGATGTGCTTTTCTCTTACTTCGTCTTGTGAAGGTACCACTTTTAAATTCAAAGTTTGACAAATCAACATCATCTCCCAATACTTTTTCCAACTGTGGTTTAGAACGAATTTTCTTTCCATCTGGGCTGTAAACAGAAAAAAAAATCTCAGTATGAATGACTAAAAAAGGAACCTCAACTTCTTGAATTTACATAAACATGGCAAATGATACAGGGCCATATTTCATCTACCACTCTTTACTAAATTATTAAAGCCACCTTCAAAAAAATAACTAGGTTAGGTTAGGCCAAATAAAAAAATTCTGGTTTCTCATTACGAATTTTTATACTTGGCCTTGTACAAGATGAGAAATAGTTTCTGAGTGTTTTGCACATTACAAAAAAGAACTCGAACTGAGATATTTTTGTCTTCAATCAACAGTAACACATTTGCATATGACGATGAATTTAAGTCTTGTCACATTATCGTCAAAGCACATAGTACAGTTAGTTCATTACCAAATTTTTTTCAGGATTATTCAAGTTCCACAAAATTTAAACACACCCAAAAAACATTATCCACTGGGTGGGTAAAGCTGGCTGCAATGTCAGTTTCTAAAATAAAAAAAAATACTGAGGTAGTTTTGATACTACAGGCAATACATGCTTGTATCAATCTGTAATATTGGTCTCAGTCTGCACACAAGAGTTGACAGTTAAACCAGAGTAGCTGGCACATGGCTAACAACTTTTGTGGCAGGGTACACAGTGCTTGTCATTTGAAAATCGCTGGTGAGTGAAAAAAAAGATTGCCTAAACTGTTCTAGGTGAGAGATTTCTTCTCTTTCCTCTCTACACATATACATCAACTTTATTTTACCTCAAATTCTTATTTAATCTACATTTTGTAAACCCCGGCCATTCAGTCATAAACAATACAAAATAAACTTAAAATGGAGCAATAACAGCTGGTCACACGCATTACATCACATAATCTTTATTTTAACTCGAATTTGTTACAGCATATCTAAGGCTAATTTCTACGAGTGGAAAAACAAATAAAAAGAATATTACTCACTAATTTGCATTCATAATTTAAACTTAAGATTTTTGATTTTTTGTTTAAAAGACAGGATAGTAGGTTCTGTTCTTACACTTTCAGGGAGGGAATTCCAGTTTTTAGCGGCAATATATTTAAAAGAGTTCAGTTCATATTTAGTAGTCTTCGGAGTTGCTAGTTTAAGAATATTTGTTCCTCTAAGTGAGTAAGTACTGTTCCTAACATCAAACATATCTTTCATATACAGAGGGTAACTATTGTAATGAAGGCATTTGAAGACAGATGTAAGCATATTGCATATTCGCTGATTAAAAAGAGAGATTGTTCCAGATTTGTTTAAAAGTTTATAATAATTTGAGTTCCAGTCATTAAATATTGCCTATAAGTAAACGCTTGTTTAGGCTCTCTAACTTGTCAGTGTTTCTGCAGCTACAAAAGTGCCAAACTGAGCTACAATATTGGAAATGGGGAAGAATAAAGGCCTTGTATAATTTAAGCATAACATCACCTCCAATTAATTTACTATTTCTAATAATGACATTGATTTGATTGTTAATCTTTTTACACACTTGGGAGACGTGGTCAAATGCTTGTAGACACAATTCAATCTTCTCACTGACAATGGCTTCGGATTCTCCATTAACTGATTCTTCATCAATTTTTTTTCCGATTTTTGGGACAACAAGTCATCCATATCAGCTAAAACTGCTTCTCAAACTGCATCTATCGAAAGATCATTACCTTTGGCCGCCATATTGAAATGTGTTTCACTTTGTTGAGCAACCGCTGACATTGCGCACCGCCAACCCCTGCCACATTTTGAGTCTCCTGTGCCCACCGTGTGTAGTTTACAGCAATGTATTAGAAATGTGAGAACATATTATAGTTTAAGTGGCATGTCATGGAGGGGAGCAAGAAAATCTGAAATTTTGAAATAGAAACTTTAATTACATATTCCCATGAGATAAGCTAATTTTTTGAAATTATAGTTATATTAATTTACTTATATACAGAACTTGTTATTTTTTCTTTTTTTCTCTTCTGGCTGAATTAGTAGCCGTAGTTAGCGTTGCGGAGGGGATGTCACAGAGAGGACATCTTTGTTTGCTTTTAAATATCACATAAGAGTAATTATTTCATCTCCCAAATGTAAAGTACTTGATGCAGCCTAATTAAGTCAATAATTCATGCTTCAAACTGCTACGTTTGTCAGCCATGAGGGAATAATTAGCATCAAAGGTAAGGTCAAGACATCCACTTCTCATGATTATTTCCCTGTCAGATATGCTACCTGTTTATAGTTCTGTTATGAATGTGATGTGGCCAGCAAGTGAAAGTCCTATCAGTCCTTTATGTGTGGTGCGATTTTTTTATAAACTGTACAGATCGCTAAGGAGAAGGCTGTTTGACATGTTTTACTTTATTTCTATGTAGTCTATTATTTTCTTGTGGTAGGGTATTTTCTCTGGAAATCGAGAGGCATGTTATCCTCCATTTTTCGAGAGAGCCATATATTCAACTTTTCTAGCTTTAAATACATAAAATTTATCCACGAAACGATAATTCTGCTGACGTGCTGCATGCTCTATTGAATAAAAAAGGGAATTGTGCTACAAAGATTCTTACGTATTTTGTATAGTGGTGTAACGACTAACACTCACATTGCCGTTAGCACCATTCAGGAGCTTTAACAAAATACAAGAAACGGAAGGAAATTATTTAAAGGGAAGCAACTATTAGCTTTAACTAAGGGTATTTTGTGGTATCATCACACAGGGCTCCTTTTACTACCTTGACTGACCGTGAAGTTGCAGTGGGAATCAGGTTTAAAATAGCCTCAAGAATTCTCTCGATAAAGAAAATATCTGACGAAATACCTTGTTGGCCACTTGTGCTCACAATTTTGCTGGCAGTGTGGGGGTATCTTTTTCTGTATTCCCCTTGTTTCGATACAGACAGAGACTTGACAGATTTGGGGCATCCAATAAAGCAGGATTTACTGAAATCTATTGTCACTGGATTCAATTCAGCTTCCCGTTTGTCTAGAACAACATTGTTTGCTTTAAGGTCATTGTGCAGAATATGGCACGAATGAATGTGGTCTACAGCTGCGACCATTTTGTTTAACATACCAATTCAGGTTGGCTTGTCCAAAGTTAGTTTTTTCATCGTCTTATAGAGCGTCAGGCCGTGGCCTTTCTGGCACTGAAACTTGGTTATAAGATGCAGGGGCTTGTTTTTGGTGATAAAACCAAACAAAAATCGTACACCACATTGATCTTCTCAGTGGCTAATCATTTTAGCTTCATGGTGCTCTTCTCTTTCAAGGTTCGGAATTTAGGAAGAATTCATTGTTGTGAACCTTTTCACTACACACCTATGACATCTCTGTAATAGGCCTGGTAACAATTGCCAAAGGTATTAGAGCCCGAGAAATTTTTTTGAGCTGCTCCTGCATTTTCTTGCACGTTGACCGTGTTAACGGTATCCACAGCTCCTTTGCATGGTTATCACTGTGAGAGTTTTTTAGAGCTTTTTCCTGCCTCTTTTTCACTCTACGTTTGTTGTTTGCTTTTTGAAGAGAAAAATTTGTTTTGCAGACCAAATAATATACAGTACATGGACGAAATACTCGTTTAATCATTTTACTTAATTCCTTTACTTTATTCTTGGGGTGCAACCACGTGACTAAAATGCATGACGTAATGATGCGACGCCATGTTGGTTGACATCCATAAAACAAAATGGCGTCTACTATTAACAACTCTTTTTCAATGTCCGAATACTATATCGGTTTAGAAGCATCTGCAAAGGCCAGATACCTCGAAAAAGTAAAAGTATGTGGTTGTGATCCTTACTCGTTAAAACCTTCCGAATTTAAGGAAGATATGGCTTTAATACCTGCCATCGAATATCCTGACATTGTCAATTATGTGGTGCTACAAACTTCATGGCTTACGAAAACCCAGATGAAATCCTATAAAAGCCTCGAGGCATACAACTTCTTCATTTCTGGCTGGGTCAGTTCTATCCTCACGAAAGAAGTTGCAATCGGCAGAGTGCTTGTTTTTGCCAGGGTAAGTTTCTTAGATAAAGAGACTGTGCATTTGATTGTGTAGTTTATATTTTCCGTTCTAATCAAAAATAGATAAGACTTTAATACGTTGCTTAGAAAATGACATTTATTTCTTTTTCGTTTTTTTTCTAAGGTAAATCATTCTCAAAGGGCAAGAGAGACCCCACTTAAAACATGGATCTTAGTTGAAAAATCTGGGGATGTGGAGCTGGCTCACTGCAACTGCATGGCTGGCCTAGGTGAGGCATGCTCACATGTTGGTGCTGTCCTTTTTGCTTGTGAGGCTGCAGTGAGAATTCAGCAATCTTTGACATGCACTCAAGAGGCAAACAAATGGTTGCCAACCCATGTTAAGAAAATTCCGTATCTTCCTGTGAGTTGTGTAGATTTCACCTCAGCCAAGAGGAAATACCAGCAACTCGGTGATGAAGAAAAAGAGAATGCTTCACCTAGTTTCAGAAGAAAAAAGAATGTTGTTTCTCCGACTAAACAATAAAAAATTGACTTTTTGAAGAAACTTCATGATTCAAAAACAAAATGTGCTGTGTTGTCAGTTACCCCTCCTTACAACAAGAGTTTCAAGCCAGTAGATATTGATTTACCAAGTCCATTGACTGCTCTTTATAATGAAGAGAATACTAAATTAAGTTATTTAAAATTGGTAAAAAATTGTGGTGAAACCTCAATCTCCATAACCCCAAGCCAATGCCAAAATATAGAAATGCAAACGAGAATGCAAGCAGCTTCAAAAGTTTGGTTTCAACACAGAAGTGGCAGAATAACTGCATCAAAATTGAAGTCAGCATGTGACACCAATCCTGACAAGCCCTCCAAAAGTCTAATTAAAGGCATTTGCTACCCAGAGGCACATAAATTTTCTACAGTTGCAACAAGGTATTTGTTTTTATAATTTTTTAAATATTGGAGTTAATTTTATTAACCCATTGACATTATTGGATTCTAATTCTAAAATAATCTGGCCGTTACACTCTAAAAGTACACAGTTGTGCAGGGTAATTGTGCAAACAAACAATGAAATGGAAATTGCTGCTTTAATAATGATCAATTGATATTGATAATTCTTTTATTTCTGATTTTCAGATGGGGTAACACTCATGAGTACTGCCAGACAAAAGTATGAAAATGTAATGTGCACTTCCCATGAGAAGTTTGTGGTCAGTGACAGTGGATTTAATATTAATCCAAGATGGCCACACCTTGGAGCTTCACCCGATGGATTTGTTAATTGTGACTGCTGTGGTAAGGGTGTAATTGAAATCAAGTGCCCATATTCCAATAAAAACCAGACCCTTCTCATGGCTTCAGAACAAAAAAACTTTTGCTTAATCAAGAATGGCAATTCCTTATCCCTCAATAAGAAGCATCATTATTATTTTCAAGTGCAAGCACAGATATTTATATGTGATGTTGATTATTGTGATTTTGTGGTGTGGACAATGAGTGATATACACATTGAACGAGTTGGTCCAGATGTTGCTTTATGGGAGGATGCATTACTTAAAGCAACAAAAGTATTCAAGTTGGCAGTGCTTCCTGAGCTTTTAGGAAGGTGGTTCACAAAACCCACTTTAAGTAGAGGGGCCATGGAAGACCCAGTTTAAGAAACTGAGTCTGATGATGAGGAAGGACCATGGTGTTTTTGCCAAGAGCACTTGGAAGAAAGTGAATTTATTGGGTGTGACAATGCTCAATGCAACATTAAGTGGTACCACATGGATTGCTTACAAATCATAAATCCACCAGAAGGCAATTGGTATTGTCCTACATGTATAGGAAATCACACGATCTCAGGTACAATTCGTAGTTAATGAGCTCATCCAATTTTTGAGAATTTTGAAAACATTACGAGTGCTTATTATTTACGAATTGAAGAAGAGATCATGCGATTTATTTATAATATACCCAGCAAAAATACTTTGTTAAAAACAAGGCTTCTAGAAATCAATCATGCCAATATCACAATGTTTTATTTATATCAGAAATAACAATGCAACACGAGTGATAAATTTTAAAAGTGTTTTTTAATACAAATCTCAAAATATCGTAATAAAATACAAAAAAATAGTAAGGGCTTGAGTTTGTGAAGCCATCTAAAAATGTACATCGTAACCATAACAAATTATTTAATTATCATAAGTAGATAAATTAATATGAATACTCTTAATAATGGCATTCTTCATCAAATATTCAGAAATTAATTTTCTGTTTATATATGTTGTGGTTCAAATTTATCTTTGGTTTGAATTTTTTTTAACCAGTTTAAATTTTTCAAACCAGTTTATTTTTCTCATATCAGTCAGAGATCAACAAGTACTGATATCTAGAAAAATTGGGGTGCTGGCAGCTGTTGCTTGCATGGCCAAGTGGAGATGAAGTATGACCAAAAGTCAGGGGTTCAAGTCTTGGTGTGTACCAAATTAAAAACAAAAGAAAAACAAGTGTTTGGAGGTGTAACACAATTTAAGTTAAGATTGTAAGAACAGGGGGAATAGAGTTGTAGGGGAGGGTCATTAAGGGGAGGCAAGTTGAAAAGGGTGGGTGAGTGGGGTAGTGGGGTGGGATACGAAGAGGGATTTCCCCAATTTTTCTACTACACTCCCAAATTAAAATAAAGCCTTTTTTCAAATAACTTATAAGAAACCAATATACAAATTTCAAACTGGTTTGAAAATTTTAAACCAGTAATTATACATCTTACTTGATATCTTGCCTTTTGATAATAATGATACCAACACATGACAAATTAGTTTTTGCATTCCATGTTTCACATGCTATTTGTCTCATTTTAGTATAAAATCATGAAAATGTGTCATTTTCAGTTAACTATGTTAACGGCTGCAAGAATACAAAACGAATTTGTTATGTGTTAACCATATTCAAAGTTTTGTGTTACATGAAGAACTAAAAACAAAGATAAAATGTCATTTGCAAATAAATATTGTTTTAAAGTTTCGTCTTCTTTTCTTGCCACTCCCCATTGTTTACATATAAGTTAATTAAATGGAACAACCGATTCTTGACAGGTTTGTGAGGGCACAGCACACTTTTGCGATCTTAGCAATCGGTGCCTCTGTTTCTCCACTCTTTACAGTTTGCAGTTCAACTGGCAGGATGCTCTGTAAAATTATATATTTTCTCTGTACCAGACCAATAACCCTTTCAACGTGGATACGGACATTGGCAATTTTCCTTGTCTCTTCCACTTCATTTGCTGACAGCTGTTTTTTTCCACGAGTAAAAGCTGGGATTCTGAGTGTAGCTTGAAAGAGACCAACACTGTCAGTAATGTCAAAGCCTCTATCTGCTAACACCATATCACCAGGAATGAGGTTCTTCAGAATACCACAGTTTTCAGTTACATGTTTATCACTTGCCCTTCCCCCCATGCTTTGGAAATAAATGAGATCACTCCTTGGGGAGTAATTCCAATCAGAAACTTTATAGTGTTATGATGTTTGTAGTTTGACCATGTTATTGCTCTTGCCTGTAGAGTTGAAGGTTTGTTTATAAAAACTTCAAAACAGTCTATTATGACTGCCACACGGTCTCCAAAATTCTGCTTGAATACGATTGGCATGGCTTCTCTAAGATTTTCTCGTTCAGGCCAGATGATGAGAAAATTCAGTCTAACACTCAACACGTCAATCCATTTGTCAAAAATTCTTGATGCAGTTGGTCTTGAAATTCCAAATCTAAATGCCAGGTCCTGGAAGGGCATGTTCAGGCATAGACGCATGAGCACCAAAATCAATTCTTGGAATTTAGTCAGGATGTTAGATGATCCAGAGAATATGTAAGGAGAGCATATGCTCATAATTTGCTGTAAAATCAGGAAATTTGAAATACCAGTGTAGAACTTTGTTTTTTCCTCACTGGCCTGGAAACTTTCCTCGGTTAAGTCAGCTTTTTTCTTGAGTTCCACAAGTTCAGAAGTCATTTTTTGGATGCACTGCTCCATTTCTCTAATTTGCAAAAACGAAAGATCTTTTTGGCATCCCATTTTCCTTTGAGTTTCACGAGGGACAGTTTCGTGTTTAACTTCTGTGACCTCAAGCCTACTTGCAGGTGATTCTTGCAGAGAAATTTCGATTTCTTTAACTCTTTTCGCAGCGTCAAACTTCATTTTTTTTTTTGCTGCTCGCTCTTGAGATCTTTCACTTCTTGAAAGATCAGTGGCACTTCGCATTTTTATCTTGTTGTGCCCCATTTTCTGTGTTGGGGCCCAGTCTGGGTCGTTTTGATTGTAGAGACTTGCTGGTTTTCCTGGAAACAAAACATGAAGGTAAGTTTATGTCTTTTCAGATATAAATTTATGAACGAATTGAAAGCGTTGTCAAGTTTGAGCTTTTAGGCCCAGATAAAATAATCTTACCACTGATGAAGTGATCACTACAAACACGAGTGAAGTCTGCTTTCTCTTCGGTCAGATCTGCACGAGATATGTTCTTCAGCCACTGCTGTCGACGTGCTCTTGAAAGATTTTCGTCTCTTTTGTCTGGATCGCTATTTTTTATAATTTTAGGGATTCTGAAGAAACTTTTTGTCTTATCACGTGAAGCATTATTTCCACAGCCGAACACAGCACACAGTACACCCATTTTTGAATCCAAAATATCACTAAACTAAAGATAACTTGAAGAGCATTGAACACGAACAACCTCATGGAGCGACGGCCATTTTGTTTTGTATGTCAACCAAGATGGCGGACTTCAAATTTGCGTAAGCCATGTCACGTCACATGCACGCCAAGAATATTATGGATCACATAAATTGTATTGTAAACACATACAAATAGTAAACAGTTATAGTGCCGACTCACGGCAAGAACAGGT
>JAOCNB020106663.1:0-11317 GCA_026546465.2 Palythoa caribaeorum | reverse complement strand
TTCCAAGCCACTTCACAAAATTAAATCAATACAAAAATGGGAAAATGCTCACTACATGCGAGTTTGTCAAGTGTGTACAAGGATTCTAAACAGCCTGACAATGTATTTTCAAGAAGCACTCAAGGAGAACAAAACAACAATGGGTTTTAGTCAACTTGTCAGAAAGACTTAAGTATTCAGTACTTTCTCATTTGATTCAACACTCTTGATAGTCCGTACATTCTCAATGTAATGAAGAGCGCTATCTCTTCAGGACAAATGCCAAGTCGGGCTGAATTAAATGGACTGACTTTCGGATTCTTGTTGCAGCACTGCAATGACTAATTTCTTCTCATTTGATTAAATGTTCTTGATAACACATATTTTCAATGGCATGTTAAACTGTTCTGGCCAATACCAAAAGCAAAGACTCATTGAAAACATCAATACTCTAAATGTTTAAGAAATTCATAGGCATCAGAATATTGGAAAGATGATGGATTTTTTTGAACAAGATACAAGACATGGATAAGATTTTTTGAACATTCTTCTCTTCTTTTCATCACCTCTGTCACTTGGAAAGATGTTATATTTTGATATTTACTTTTATAAGACATCATGTCAACTTATTTTGTTTATTTTTTTATGACTGTATATGATTATGAGAAATATTCAACCATCAGATTAAATCATTAATAAACATAAAAAACAATCAGTAAAGAATAGGAGAAAATCAGCATTTCTAGCCACTTCATGAGAATAAAACAACAAATGGGAAAAAGCTTAAAGGATGCGACTTGCCAAGTGTGGACATGGGATACTTCCTGGCAGTGCACTTTCAAGAAGCACTCTGACTCAAGAGAAAATAAACAGTAATGAGTTCTAGGCAACTTGTCAGAAAGACAAAAGTATTCTTTATTTAAACTGTTCTGGCCAATACCAAAAACCAAATAATCATATGAAATGATCACCACTCTAAATGAAGTTCATAAAATTCATAGGCATCAGAATATTGCAATGATGTTTTTTTGACATGTTGTATGACAGTGATGAGATTTTTTAATATTCTTGCTTCCCTTCAAACCTGTCACTTGGTAAAAGACAGATGTCATATTTTGATATTTACTTTTAAGACATCATGTCAACTTGATTATTCTTTTTTCATATATACCTTTGCAATTATTATTTTAAAATTATTTTTGTATATTATGACTGGATATGATTATGTACAATATACAACTGTGGGATAAAACTCATTAATAAACACAAAAACCATCATTTAATAATAAGGAAAACCAGCATTTCCAGCCAGTTCACGAGAATAAAGCCATGGGAAAACGCTCACTAGACGTGACTTGCCAAGTGTGTACATGGATACTAAACAACCTGACAGTGCATTTTCCAGAGGCACTCAAGGAGATGACAACAATTAAAGGTTCAAGCCAACTTGTCAGTTTTCGGGATGAAATTCAGTACAACTGCTCAGCCCCCATCCCCCCAGACAGATTTTCAAGTATTCAGTATTTAATCTGTTCTCGCCAATATTGAAAGCCAATGAATCATATGAAATGATCAACTCTCCAAATGAAGTTCAAGAAATTTATAGGCATCAGAATATTGCAGTGACAGATTTCTTGGACAAGATGTATAATGATGATGATACAGATGAATACTTTAGAAATATCATTCCTTCCCTCCATCTCTGTCACTTGGAAATAGGCGAAGATGTATCATTTTGATATTCACTTTTATATGAGATCATATCAACTTCTTTATGATTTTTTTCATATACTTCCACAATTATTATTTTAAAATATTTTTGCTTATTTTTTAATGACGTTACAGTACATGGAAAAGTTGCACAAAGTCATTGAAGGTAAGTCAGTAACTCTGGGGAAAATCCTAACTTAAATAAAATGATGATGATGAATACCACTATGGGATAAAAAGTATTAATAAAACATAAAAACGATCAGTAAATAATTCGAAAACCAGGATTCCTAGCCACTTCATGAGAATACAGCAATAAAATGGGACAATGCTCACTAGATGTAAGTTACCAAGTGTGTGAGTGGTATCTAAACAACCTGACCATGCATTTTCAACAAGCAATCAAGGGGAACAAAAAATAATGGGCTCTAGCCAACCTGTCAGACAGACAAAAGTATTCAGTATTTCACCTGTTCTGGCCAATACCAAAACCAAGGAATCACATGAAATTATCACCACTCCAAATAAAGTTCATGAAATTTTTTTTGACAACATGTACGACATGGATGAGATTTTTTAATATTCTTGATTCCCATCACCTCTGTCACTTGGTAAAAAAACAAAGTTATATTTTGATATTTACTTTTATAAGACATCATGTCAACTTGTTTATCATTTTTTCATATATACTTCTACAATTATTATTTCAAAGTTATTTTTGTTTATTTTTTAATAATTATGACTGTATTGTATATGATTATGTGGAATATATGACTATGTGATTAAAATCATTAAACAAAATCCATCACATAAAAATAGAGAAACGCAGCATTTCCAGGCAGTTCACAAGCAATAAATGGGAAAATGCTTGCTAGATGTGACTTGCCAAGTTTATAGATGGATACTATCTGGCAGTACACTTCCAAGAAGCACCCAAGGGAAACTCTACAATAATGGGTTCGAGCCAACTTTGTCAGCATTCTGGATACAGTTCAGTTCAACTGCTCCCTCAGATGTACTGTGCCTTTGGTTTAAAGAAAGTAGAGAAAAAGAGCAAACTCCCAAGTATAGCCTTCTTCAACAAACAAATAAATTGATAAGTGATTGAAGTTTCAAGATTCGATAGCCAGTTTTTGTCACAAACTGGAAACCAAAACTATACATACATTTACAAACTTTAAAGCAAAATTACCACTTACACACAAGTACACATGTATAACATCATCAACAAAGTAAAGTACCGAAGAATAATGCTCACTACATTTCGTGAGGAGATCAGAGAAAAGACTCGAGGAACATGGAAAGAAGGAATTATAATCAATAAATCTTAGGCATTCTCTTGGGACAGGCACAAGAATGTACATATTGAAACATTTAAAAAAAATGACAATTAGGTAAGATTTAATTATTAATTGCATATGGTTTATAAAATTCTTAGTCACTTCACGGGTTTGAGAATTGTCATAATGAATGGAAAGCACTCACTAGATGCAACTTGCCAAGGGCACGAATGGATAGCAAGCAGCAATATGCAACTTACTAAAAGTAAAAACAACAATAATGATTCAAGCAAATTCCATCCTGACTGGGTTCAGGATTAAATTCTGTCAATCTGCAGCACAAACTCCATGTCTACAGACACTACAGAAAAAGACCAATTTTCTAACTAGTAATTTTTACCCACAAGTGCTGAACTTACACACAAGTACACGTGTATAAGGTCACAAACAAAGTAAAGTACGCAAGAGTAATGCTCACTACATTAATTTTGTCAGGAGATGAGAAAAAAGTGAACAACATGGAAAGAAGGAATTATAATCAACAAATCTTAGGCATTCTCTCAGGACAGACATAAGAATGTACATACTGAAATATTTCAAAAAAATGACAACTACATAACATTTAATTATTAATTACTTATGGTTTATACAATTCTTAGTTACTTCCAAGCTTAATAATTCGAATAATGAATGAGAGGCACTCACTAGATGCTGTTTGCCAAGGGCATGAATGGATAGCAAGCAGCAATATGCAACTTACTAAAAGTAAAAACAACAATAATGATTCAAGCGAATTCCATCCTGACTGGGTTCAGGATTAAATTCTGTCAATCTGCAGCACAAACTCTATGTCTACAGACACCACAAAAAAAGGTCAATTTCCAAACTAGTAATTTTTATTTACAAGTGCAAGTGACCTTCATGGAGAGATATGAAAGGTTATTTTAAAACACCTTTCAATATGGTGGACGCATAAAACCAAGAGTGGGTGTGAAATGGAAAGACATCAATGACCTGATCCTTTGTCTGATCATTCAACATTTCCTTTAAAATGTAATTAGACAATAAGAAAACTGTTGACAGCTTCTTGGCCTTTTGGCTAAGATCAAGTGTAGTACAAGATGAAGATGTAAAGATTCCGTCGGAAGAAGCCTGTCCAAGGACCCCGTGTGGCCCTCACTACTGTAAATACTTTTTTTAGCCTTTTTTTAATAAGTGATGAGAAAATGTAAACATATTTTAATCCATTGTACTAGTCCCCAGTCCCCTATAAAATTTGGGGACTGGGAGATAGATCAGCAAATGTACTTTTTAAAATTTTTATTGTCAATAAAGATATTTCTCAAGATGAAGATGTAAAGATTCCGTCGGAAGAAGCCTGTCCAAGATGTGGGTTTTACTCCGAGACTCTTCCACATTTACATACTACACAGGATTACGCAACCGAGAACAACTGAATTTCAGCGGGAAGGAGGCCAAGAAAACTCTATCCAAGACCAAATTGCCGTATTTTTTTAAGTAATCCCTTCCTGTTCTTCGATTACTGACAACCGAATTAAATCTACTCTTCCTGCAACCGCCATAACTGAATTCATCTACTGTCCCTGATCTTGCAAGTTCAAGCAACTTCTATGCCTCAACTGCTCAAGAAATTTATCACACCTATCTCAAGTAAAGCTCTCAACCAGTCCGTTAACCACTCAATTTATCTCTACTACAGTGAAATTCTACAGTGCATCTACTACAGTGATTTATCTACAGTGCTATCTACTTGTCTCCACAGTATTTATTTATTATTTACCATTTTTTTTTATTACTTTAGACTGCGTATTTAGGAACTTTTAATCTATCTCAATACAAACTGCTAAGCTCACACCCCATTTTGTAAAAATTATTTTCTCAATTCTGTTGATCTGTAACCTGTTTACTCGCCCTGTATTCCATTTATATCTCCGACCTCCTGTCTTCCCGCAGCAACTAAATTTAATATTTTAGCGATAAAATTTTTTAATCTTGTATATATATTATTATTCTTTTAATCGTTCATAGTTTTTAACCTTCGTTTTAATTTATTCATGTTTAAATTTTGTGGCCACACGGGGTTTAACCTATTGAATTGTTCGCTTATTCAGTTTGTTATATTGTGTATTTAGTTAATGATTGTTTCTTTTTTTGTGTCTCTGGTGCCTTCTGCTCCTCTGATCAGACTAATTTATTTTTTCTGCTATTTATTTTTCCCTACCCCGTATTTATTTCGTTTGGCAGCTGATTGGCATAATTTTAATTCAAAATTACCACTAAAACGTGCACCTATCTCGTCAAGCACAGTGACCAGCTTGACTCAGCGAAGGAGGCAGCGCCCAGGGAGAGCTACGCCTGCCGTGTTGGCTGCTGTAGACATTCCTTTTCTTCTCTCTCTCGGGTAAAGAGGGAGCCTTCAAACCTGACACAACTGTATGCACTCTTCACCTGCAGGCCAGTTATAGAATTTTAATTTAATCTATAGTGAAAAAAGTTTGAAAGCACCCACATTTGAGAACCTTTAATATTAAAACAACCAAGAAACAACAGTGGGTAGTGGCATGTGCATGGAGCCATCATTATGAAGAACCCAGTAGACTTGGGCATTATCAGAGTTTTAAAGTAGCCAACATGGCTCTTAGCAACCCAGCAAAGAAATAAATGATAATAATAATAATTAATAACTCAGAAGACCAACAACAAACATTCATGACACTGATTTTCAAATTAAAAAAGGGCTAGCCAGACTTTTGTAATAGTTCTTTATTTTTAACTCTGCTTACTGGCTGGACTAGTACAAAATCCCCTCTCAAATATTTCAAGGATATTTTTATCTCATCTTATAAAGAACGACTGATATTTCTTTATTTAAATTTGTTATCAGTTCTTTCTTTATTTACTACTTGTAATAATAGTAATCAGAATTTCTTTGTGATTTTATATGTAAATTGATGCATTGTATTTTATAATTATTGGTGCTGCAGGGAGTGAGCCTGAAGTGAGCGATTTGCGACAATATAATGTCAAGAAAACTTTTCCTGTTATGACACATCTCTAAATAGTCTAGTCTATAGCTCTTGTGGTATTTTCAGTGACAAAAATTAAATGAAGCTGTTAATATTTTACTGTTGTGACCAGTCATATTTCATTTCATCATTTTTCTATGGTGTATTGTGCTTTACATCAGATTCTATACACATTCTATACACATCCATATGTACACATTTAACTCGTCTTATAAAGAACAATTGATATTTCTTTATTTACTACTTGTAATAATAGTAATCAGAATTTCTTTGTGATTTTATATGTTAACTTATGCATTGTATTTTATAATTATTTTTAGAAAATAATCCTGAAATAACGCACGCTCTGATTGGCTACAGATCTATTTTATATAACTGAACATAAATCACGGAATGACGTCACATAAATCAAGATTTTTTTTCAAAGACAAAATGTCCACTAAAACGTGCACCTATCTCGTTGGGCACACTGGCCAGCTTGACTAGACGAAGGAGGCGGCGCCCGGAGAGAGCTACACCTGCCGTGTTGGCAGTTGTAGACATTCCTTTTCTTCTCTCTCTCTCGGGTTAAGTGGCATTACAGAGATGTTCACCTCATCGACTTGGAGTTTATTATACGATGTAAGAACTGTAGTAAGACCTTTGACAAGTCGATGGGGCGGTATTTTATCAAGGTTTTTAACTGGCATCTGTGTAGTGCCTCTGCAGTTGCCTTCCCGTCGAGCCGCGCTGCCCCTGTTGCTGATGAGGTGGGGCTTAATTTTCCCTGCCCTTATGGTTGTGGGCGCAGCTTCACCTCCAAGCGGGGGCTCACTAACCATAAGAAGAGTCATGAGAGGAGGGGTGAGAGGGTGCCAGAGGAAGTTCCTACTAATTCTCCTTCTCTTGCAGTGATTTCCTCTTTGGTTGGTCTAATGGCCATACAATACATCGTCCCTCCCGGCTCAGCAGGTACCCCATCTATCCTAACACATGATGGCCTGCTCAAGAGTTGCGACCCTGGTCCCTCTACGACCCCAGCTGTTTGTATATCCCCTCCCAACCCCTTATTATCAATGCTTTCTAGCATTGACAGTTCCTCCCCCGGCTGCGCCACCCACCCCGGTTGTTTCTTCTGGTGAGGTGTCGCAGTCAGCCAGTATCGCAGCTAGCGCCTGAGCGCACACCCAGCGTCGCTGTTGCACTACCACCTGCAGAGCAGAGCTGCACATACGCACTAATTTGCGTGATGCGGCCGTCATTGGTGAACTTTTTCCTGTGCCTAGCCTATCACCGGCCAGGCTTTTTAGAGCGGAAAACGAGGAGATTTCAAGGCAGGTCAAAAGCACCAGCGGTGATGGTGATAGTTTTTGTGCCCCTGGGTCTTCATTGACTCCGGGGGAGGGGTCTGCCCCTCCCAGCCAAACTAATTTCTTCACCGAGCCTGCCGTTGAAAATAATTCGCCTGATAGTTTTTCTGGGCAATGCCCTAACCCCAGTTTCTCAACTCCCCATAATTTATCGTCTATTTCGGATCGATGGATGGGCCGCCGTATGTGAGGCAGATGTGGCTGATGTGGATGCCGCTTCTGATGCCACCGTTGTCGAGGATGGCGGTGACGGCTCGGAAACGAGGTTGCCAATGACACTACTAAGGTTGATGATGAACTTCCCGAAGTTCATAATGAAAATAATGTAGTTCCAAATAATGAAATTGAAAGTGAAATGATAGAAATTGAAAGTGATCACCATAATACAAATAAGGATCAAAATGAAGTAAATGAAATAAATGAAGTAAATGAAATTGAAAGTATAAACAGTGGTAATATTAGTAGTAATATTGATAAGATAACTAATATTGACAATAGTTCTAGCACTTCGTCTGTCATTCCTGGTTCCGTGCCCTCTGAGCCCATTTCCGCGCGCTCCAAGGCTAAGACCAAAAATGACCTTAAATCCTTGCAATCCCTCATCTCATCCGAGCGGAAACCCTCTCCTGGCAAGATCTCTAAGGCCCCCGCTAGACTTTCTGGCCGTCGTCCCCGTCCAGCGCTCGCATCGACACCTGCGAGACAGGCGGTCCTGACGGACACTACCTGTTCCTCCCAGCTCTCATCAGACGAGGAACTCTGTTAGGCTCGCACATCTCTATTCTTCTAATGGCCTCTCTGGTCCTGTCTCTGAACTGTAACGGCTTGCGAGACGAGAACAAGAGACGCGGTCTTCTACAGTGGTTACCCTCTGCCAACACCTCCGTGAGCCTCCAAAAGACGCACGCCATCTCCGACACGGAGCTCTCTTCCTGGTTGGCCCCCTTCGGCCCTCTCCTCTGTTCTTCCCACTGCACTCGTAAGAGTGCCGGGGTCGCTATCTTTGCCGTTCGCAGAACCTCCTTCTCTGTCCTCCAGCAATGGAAGGATGGGGGTGGTCGTTTCGAGTGCATTCAACTCTCGCACTGTGGGGTCCAGTTCCGTTTGTCTTCGGTGTATGCCCCCAACAGAAACCCCGAGAGGAATACCTTCTTCGATGGGATCCTTCCCCTTCTGGATCCGCTTACTCTCAACATTATTGCGGATGACTTTAACTCTGTTGCTGACCCCTCTCACGACCATCAAGGGGGGAACCCGTCTCTCCGGTATGACTCTGTCGATCGTCTGCAGTGCCTTACCCATGTCTCCTCCCCCATAAACATATGGCGGGCACTGCACCCTACCTCCACTGCCTTCTCCTGGTCTAATCCCACCTCGACCTTAGCATCTCGTATTGACCGCATTTACTGCCATGTTTCCTGGTCATCCAGCGTCTCTTCTTCTCGTCTCACCCCCTGTCCTTTTTCAGACCATTGTGCTGTATTTTTCTCCATACCCAGGATTCCCGACTCCATCCAGGTCAGTCCCGGGTAGTGGAAGCTCAACTGTTCTGTCCTCAAGGATCCCTCTCTTCAAGAAAAGGTCTCCTCTTTCTGGTCCTCCTGGCAGTGTCGGAGGCGGTCCTTCACATCCCCGCTCACTTGGTGGGATGCCGGGAAGGCCCATGTATAAAAGTCCATCTGCCTCCGTCACGCCCAGTTGTATGCCAAAACCCGTCTTCTCCGCTGCAGGCATCTGTGCGAGGAAATTTCCCTCCTCAAATCCTTGATTGACTCAGGCCATCTCTCCCATCTGCCTCGTTATAACGAATTGCTGGTGGAGCAGAGAGAATTTCTTACTCATAAGGCCAAGGTCTCTTCTGTCCATGCGCGTGTGAAATGGGCGGAGGAGGGTGAAACGTCGTCATCGTACTTTTGCCAGCTAGAACGCAAAAAGGCCGCAGATAAGCTTATCCACTCTGTAGAGACTTCTGCTGGTCTCACCTCCTCTATTGAGACCGTCGCTGCCTTTTGCGACTTCTACTTCGACCTCTTCACCGCTTCCGTCTGCGTCTCTTCCGACCGGCAGGAGATGATCAGCCATCTTTCCATGTCCCTGTCGGAGGATGAGCGTGAGTCATGTGAGGGACTCCTTTCCAACGAGGAATGCCTTCATGCCCTAAAAGGCATGAAGCGTGGTTGTGCCCCGGGGATTGATGGTTTCCCCATGGAATTTTATGTCGCCTTCTGGGGCATCCTCGGCGACAATCTTGTTTCTACCTTGAATTCCGCCCATGTTGCCAGGAAGATGTCCCCGTCACAGTGTCGGGGCCTCATCACTCTTCTCCACAAGGGTGGTGAGCGCACCCAGCGGACCAATTGGAGGCCCATCTCTCTTTTGAACGTCGATTACAAGATCGCTTCTCGTTCCATTGTGCTGCGGCTTCTCAAGGTGATCGATTCGGTAGTGGCTATCGACCAGATGTGTGGGGTCCCAAACCGTCGCATTGGGGACAACACCGCCCTTCTTAGGGATCTGGTCGTCGTGGTCGACCACTGCAACATCTCTAGTAGCCCTGCCGCAATCCTCTTTTTGGACTAGCAGAAGGCTTTTGATAGAGTGGATTGGCCCTTTTTGTTTGCCAACCTTCACCAGATGGGCTTCGGTCCCTCTTTTTTGCATTGGGTCCGCACCTTTTATGCTCAGCCCCAGAGTGCCGTTTTTGTGAATCTATTCACTTCCGATTTTTTCCCCCTCATCCTCGGGGTGAGACAGGGTTGTCCTCTGTCCCCCCTCCTTTATGTCCTCGTTTCAGAGGTTTTAGCCTGCGCCTTGCGTTCACGGCCCGACATCGGGGGCGTCCGTGTCCCCGGCGGTGTCGATCAGGCCACTATTTCTCAGTATGCTGACGACACCGCAGTCATCGTATCTGATGATGCGTCCATGGCGCAGGTCTTGCACCTCTATGGCCAATTCGAGCGCGCTGCAGGGGCCAAGATCAATATGAAGAAGAGTGGTGGGTTGTTAAAAAATTAGCTCTTGTAAGCTGATTCTCCAAATGATTGTTTACAGTGATTACTATGGCAACGCATCATCTCCTTAACTTGATTTGTTAGTTTTCTGGCCGATTTTCTTGATTTCTTCGGGGTTTTTCTGGCGCATTTTTTTCCCAACTAGAGTACGTTATGTTTAGCATTATACGAGGTAGTTTAGCCCTGTTAAGTTAAACTGCTGACCATATCTTCGTTTTTTCGTCAAATCATTTAGAAATTTGTTGGAAGAGTTTCAGTTTGTGCGAGAATTGTTTCGAAATTATTTGGATTGTTTATTTGCAAAAGAATGTCTGCAAAGGGAGAAAAAAATCTGGAAAGGGAGAAAAAAATCTGGAAAGGGAGAAAAAAAATATGGAAAGCGAGAAAAAAATATGGAAGGCGAGAAAAAAATATGGAAAGGGAGAAAAAACGGAAATTTCGTTCACATTATCGTCAGAAGCGCAAAGGCTTCAAAAGAAAATGAAACAAATGTAAAAATATCAGAGGCAATCGAATGCGAGTGGAGACACGTGGTGTTCGTGGAGATGAAACTTCAAGTGTATGTAATGGTTGTAATTCACCTCCAGATGCTAGTACTTCAGCAAGAAAGCTTTTGAAAAACTAGCAGCGGTCTTTAGCCCAAAATACAGCTTTTCAAAGTCGGCCAAAGGATGATTATCAGCCACTGCAGGGATATCGACTGATTGACTCGGAGTGCCTCGCTGAAGCCCTCTCTAAACTTCACAAGTACCCAAGAGGTTCGCTTGTGTTTGATCTTTTGGTAATTGAAACTTCTTGTATTGAATCTAAATCACTCTAAATACAAAGGGTCTAAATGTTTTTGATACAACATCCTGTCTTTCTTCTTTGTGTATAAATGTTTGGAAACTTTATCCAATGACATTTTATTATGATAAAATATTCATGGTAAAAACTGACAG
>JAOCNB020106636.1:0-11319 GCA_026546465.2 Palythoa caribaeorum | reverse complement strand
GGCCATTGTTGCTGGACCAATACATTTACACTAAATATTTGGAAACTTTATTCGCCAATAACTCCGTAAATAAATGCTCTTTTGCTCCAAAAATTATCCCAGTGCTGATGTTTTAATTGCTCTACAAGCCCATGAGCTCTTTATCTTATCTGGCAAAGGAATTAATAAATTATTTCGAAATTTTAAAACATCGACATACCACGTGGTTGAAAACAAAGAATCGGGTGATCTAGAGATTTGTTGAAAACTGTGTGTCACTCGATGAAATTGGGTAATTTGGCAGGTCTGTATATTGAAACATGTTGTACCATTAGAAGTGCTTCAATACCTGGTTGTCCTTATTTTAGAAGTCAGGCAACAAAACCAGTGAATCTGGTTGCCCAGATGAGATCTTGGTTTTCTGTTTGATGAACCTTTCATTTAACAAAAATCATTCAATTTTTGTCTTCTTAGTGTCCTTAGTCATGTTAATTCTGCCTTAACATTCTAAAGTTCCTAAAAGGCACACTAAATAAAACTATAAGAAAATAGTTTTAAAAAAAACTATTGAATACATTGGCGAGTAGATATAAACTTGAAGTAGTGTTGATAAACAGATTATCATTGCTGTAGAAATTGAAATAGCTGATGTTTTGAGAGTTAGCCCTTCATCAGAGCGAAGAAGCTGAAGAAGGGTTAACACTCGAAATGTCAGCTTTTTAAATTTCTAGAGCGATGATAATTCATTTATAGACACTACTTCAAGTCCAAATCAAACTACTTTTAGTTAAATAACAACAACAAAACTTTATTAATAAACAAATAAATTTACAAAAGTATTGCCTGCAGCTAGCAAGGCTATTCGAGGTGGGACAATGCGTGAAAATATAAAACATAAAGTTTAAACTAAGGAAAGTTTGCAGTTTGTAAATAAATGAAATAAGATACATTTATAAAATAATTTGGATAGTAACTGCATTTTTATTGGTCAACAAGTGTGTTTTCATAGTGTTAGCTAAGCTAAAGCTTAATCCTTTTACGAGGCTAACTGGCCCATTGGAGCCGGTGCTTATCTCCGGTTTCCGTAGTGTTAAGCGGATGAGAGTCATCAAATCCCCCTGGACAGGGCACTAATCCATCACAGGTTAGCTCCCAGCAGAAGCTGGTACTCATTTTACCGACCTCGGGAGGCTGGAAAGCTGAGTTAACTTTGGTGGAAAAGAAGGTCACACAAATGTTCAATACTCGGCTGAGCTGGGTGTTGAACCTGGGACCTTGTGGTTCGAAGGCAGAGATCTTACCACTGCGCCAACCACGCTGCAGTCTTTCATAGTGCTATGAAGCATGAAAATGAGTGTATTATTTAATTTTGAGTTGTTTGTTTCAGAGCTACCAGATGCACAATATCACTGTGCGGCATGTTAGAAAAGTTATTGAAGTGTTTAATATCAAGCTTCCAAGTAAAGAAGAAAAAAAGGAGGTTAAAAAAGAACAGAATCCATTTCACTGTCAGGTAAATAAAACTCTCCTTTGTTTCCTGGCTCCCTTTGAATGTTGGGCTCAGCATTTGGAAAGTAAAAAGTATGAAAATCCAAAATATTTCTGGAAGTATGGCAAAAGCCTTGAAAATTAATATCTAGAGCAAATGTCTGGAAAAAGTCTAGATTTTCTTGGCGTGACGTCCAGCAATAAAAACACATTGATTCCAGCTACATCAATATTCTTAAGAGTTATGGATGCTTTACTTTAAAGTGAAATCCCAATATACTGACTGTTGCATTCATAATTTTCAATATTGAATCATGTACATATATCACAGGCAATAGAAACATTCTCAGTTTTATAGGTTTGTCTCCAGTAGAAGTCAGATAAAAGATAAAAATAGTTTGGCCATTTATCCGATTCCAGTTACAGTCAGACGTTTACATGCTAAACTTCCATGAATATTGAATTGCCATGGTTGCCTTCTATAACATCTTTGAGAAAAACTATAGTTAGATTGTGATCGTACTTGGAGCAGGAAAAATAACATGGCGTTCTATGTCTCTGAGTAGTCAAATCAGGGCTCAACATAAATATTGAACTGATGGACATTGTCCATTATAAAGCAGGGATAGAAATTAATTTAGTATGGTAGTACCAGTATATTCTTAGCTTTTGTTTATATTTTATCCCCCCTCCGATCTTACATTTTTGGCCTAAATGTTCATAAAACAACAAATTAAATTGGTCTGGTTTTTGGTTTTTCAGGTTTGTCTAATTTCATGTAATAGTGAAAGTGCTTGGAATTCTCATCTTGTTGGACAAAAGCACAGAAAGGTAATTATGTTACCTTTGTTTATTATACTGTATGTGTTCCACTATTTTCTGTTCAATATGGCTTTTTCCAGCAATTTCATTGATTAAATCTGATGTGTATTGAATTTATATTTGTCTATATAATTATACTGTCCCATCATGCAAGTTTTGGTGACTTCCGCAATTAATATTCATTCAAGTTTAAAACTGATTTCAGGAAAATCAGAAGTTTAAAGAACTATAATGGTTCACAAGATGAATTAAGAGTGCGAAATATCGTTCAACTGTGATGCAAAGATGTCCATAAAGATGAACTCTGCTTTTTGTATAATATTATTTAATATGTTTATTGGAATCAAAAAGCTGTTTCCTGTCAACTGCTGCTTTGAGTTTTTCATTCAACTGAACTTTGGGTGCTGGTTTTTCCGCAAATTGAAGACTGAAAAACTTTGTGGTCTATGAAGACAAACTACTTTTTACTTTCTGTTTTTATTTATTAAGTTTCAAAATATTGACTTTCACTAACTTAGTATAAAAGAAGAGCTTAAAAAACAAGGATTTGCTTAACTTTATTGATGTTATCATTGTGAAAATAATTTCTGCACTTGAATTAAAACAAACATGAAAACACTGTGACTTTGACATCATGCCATTGGCAGCCATTGATGCCATTCTTGGAAGTTGTTTTGCTTTGTTTAAAAAAAGATCTCCAGCTTTTTTGTTAAGATTTGCGTCATAGATCAGTAAAACCCATATAATGAAACCTTACTGAATGATTTCCTAATTTATATGGGGATTTATTTCAACTCACCAATTGTACTTTTCTTGTCCATCAGACCTGGAAAAAATGTCCTGACTCATTAAAAGAAGCCCCATATAAATCAGTAAATTATTTATGCAGCAGTTTTGTAGAAATTTCCAAATGAAAGGAATTTTTAAATAGTTTTATTTTTCAGTTCTCTCTTGATTTATGGCACTTGTCATTTTTGGTGCTGAAAACAAGTTCTACTTTAATAAGGAATTACTGCACAATCTTGTGTTAAGAGATTTGAGAAGGATGTTGTACAATGTAAACTGCTAGAAATATCAAACAATGTTATTATGAGTTTATTGTTGCACAATAGTAAGGAACTGGCCTTAGATCTTGGCCATGTGTTTTGTTCAGTAATGGATTATGGCTTTGTTTTTGGTCCAGTAAACTAAATCCTTTTACGAGCCTAAGTGGCCCATGGGAGCCAGTGCTTATCTCCAGTTTCTGTAGTGTTAAGCGGATGAGAGTCATGGACTCCCCCTGGATGGGACACTAATCTATTGCAGGCTAGCCCTCAGCAGAAGCTGGTACTCTTTTTATCGACCTCGGGAGGATGGAAAGCTGAGTCAACTTTGGCAGAAAAGAAGGTCACACAAATGACATTGTTCAACACTCGGCTTGATCCAGTAAGACGATAACAAAAAACTCTTTACCACCTTGTTTGATTATCATCATCTGAATTACAGATTCTAGAGAAGCAAGGAGCAGAAAAGGCGCAGCAAAAACTGAATGCCAAAGCTGCAGTCTCATCGTATGGTTATCAGTTTGGTGGAGGTTCTGGGATGAGAGGTGGAATGAGAGGTGGTATGAAAGGTAGTATGGGGGGTGGACCATTACGAGGTGCCCATCATGGACCAGGCCATCGACAGAAGCCATATGAGAAGCCCGCACATTCTGTTCAGCAACCAAGCAACTCTGGTAGTGGACCAATAGGAGCCATGGATTTTGCTCAGTATCATGAACCACTTATAGGTATGAAATGCGTTCAATTATTTTTTTTAATTAGTTTTAATTTTGTTAAAAAATTCTGATTTTCACAATAAACATTTGTGATGCCTCAGTGTAACAATTATTGTCAGCATTACAGAACATAAGAAGTATCGTAACTTTGGCCAATGCCTTGCATTTTGTTAATCAGTTTTCAAACCTGCCAACTCCTCCATGGTGAAAATCAGGAGGTGGACTAGAAAAAGTCTGGAGATTCAATGAAAAGACTTCAGGAAGATTTTACAAATTACTACATTTTATAGAATTTGCTCCTCAAAAATAACCTTTGAGTCAAACTTAAAAACTTTGAAATGACAACTTAGTTAACAGAGGAAGCTCAGACTTTCATCCTATGAAATCGAGGAACTTGGTTGCCAGACTCCACTTGCAATGCAAGAATTGAGTTTGAAGCAAAATGACGATTCAAATAGAATTCACCTGTGGAAGAATTCTCCTATGAATAGGAGATTTCAGGTCTGTTGGAAAGCCATGAGAAGGAGAAAAGCACAGGAGTCTCCTTGTAAAATCAAAAGTTGGCAGGTCTGAATTTTTTACAAAAAGTATATTATGTTAACTTTTTTCTAAGTTGTAACATTTTGACTTTTGTGAAGTGTTTAGGCTTGTAGGATTCTTTAATATTTTTGTTTAAAAATAAACTAAAAATAATTTTTATTTTTTAAGTTTTATAGTTTTCAGACAGGGCATCTCATAAAAAAACAGTAAAAATTGTAAATTAAAATGATATGTCACCCACAGGGCTCATTATGTAGTAATGAAATTGTGAGAATAATTTTTTAAGCTATTTAAAAACTGTAATAATAATTCAATTGCTTTAGCTCATTTTTGCTTGAGAGTAAAAATTGGCTCTGAGTTGCTAAAGGGTAACGTGCTGTTTTAATTAAAAATCTATCAATTCATGACAAGTTTGTGTAAAGCCAGCAAAAAATATAGTTTTCATTGATCAAGAAACAATCATACTCTCCTGAAAAATACCAGGATCAAACATTTATGTTGTTAGAATTTAAATTATCATCAATTGAATGTATGGTGTTTGTTCTGTGCCATCATTCTTTTAGCCAGTGCTGAAAAATGAAGGGTGCCGTAAGGTCAAACTTCAGATAAATAGTTTTTTAAAAAAACGTAGGCGAGTAGGTACAAATTTGAAGTAGTGTTGATAAACAAATTATCGTTGCTGTAAGAATTGATGTTTTGAGTGTTAGCCCTTCGTCAGAGCATTTGAAAAAGCTGAGAGAATGAAGGGCTTATATATGTAGCTAATAGACACAACAAGAACAACAACAATCTTTTATTCGCTTTTTGTACTAAATTACATACATGTATAGAGAAAGGATAATATTTTTTTGTACTTATTAAGCCTGGAGCTGAAATAATCCTAGGATTTTCCAGATTTTTAAAGTTGTGATGATTTGAGATAGAATCTTCGAAGAAGCAATTTTTAAGGTATAATGCAATAAAAGAGAAAGATGTTGTTATGTTGTTCTGACAGTAAAATAATGAGGTTTCAGACAGAAATTACTACAGTGATGATAAGTTGTTTATCGGTTGACGCTACTTCAAGTTTGCCTTAAGAACAACAAGATTAGGATGCTGAGAAAAATGAAAGGGCACTGTGCCATCTCATTTTGCATAACTAGAACACTTTCTTGCAATTTAGTCATCTAACTTTGAACTAAAACCTGTACCAGACCACTCAAGTTGTGAATTATACAACTGTGAGATATATGGATTTTGTTTTGTTCATTGACATTTTATGCTGTGTTTTTGAATTAGTCAATTGCAATATGAAACTATATATGTTATAAAAAACAATTTTTAAGCTCTGGTTTAATAATTGTGATTAATTAAAAATCAAGATCAAATTATTAAAATGTGGATTCATAGTCTAACAAACTTTCATATTCTAGTGGTGTCCCATTCATGGCTACTAAATCCTGATGAAAGTTCTGTCAGACGTATAAACATGCATATACATATATATTGTACATATACATGTACATTCTGATTCAGTTATTGAAATCATGCATGGGCTTTGCTGATTACTTTTTTTGATAAAAGTTACTACATATCAGGGTTTGAGAAAAAATAGAAAGTCCTGTAAAAACAAAAATTTGTCTGGAATACTGGGAAAATAGTACCGATGGTATTTGCTTGTGTATATGTTGATACCATATATAAGTCGAGCCCATTTTTGGGTTGAAAATTTATACTTTTTCAAAAGTTTGTTTTTTGGTTGTGTATAAGTCAAAGTCAGTTTTTAGGAGATTTACATGCCTCAAAACCTAGCAAATATGGTATGCGTCCTGAAAACTATAACTGTCCAGAAAATAAGTTTTTGAATGAGCAGTAAATACAGTAAAGAATAATTAAATTATTAAAATGAAGATGATCAAGTAGATCAAAAACGTTTTGTAATTTTAAACTTTATTATAACTAAAGTTTTTAACCTTATAGATTTTATCTTTAATAATTAACACATTTTTTTCACATGTTCAACTTCTTGGTGACATGAACAAAATAATCTGAAAAGATTGCAGACACTATAAACTTTACATTTTGTTTTTTCTTACAGTGCTCTTTTGCTCATTTGACACTGTTTTGTTTCGTTTTTAATCTTTTCTAGTTAATTTGCAGATCCTTGATTTTTGTGAATTTCATCTAGTAAATGAATCCCAGTTATATCCAAATTGTGTTCAATAATAGACATTTCTTCTGGACTTCAGTTGTTACTACAATGTTATCATTTTTTAGAATGTTAACATTTAGCTGAAAATTTCCAAACTTGTTCAGCCAAAGTTGAAATTTTCAGTAAAAAAAGTGAATTAAAGGATGTTGGTGTATCATGTTTGCATCATTGACAGTTTGATGTTCATAATGATAACAAAAAATAGATGCTCTTAAAGTGTCTATATGGCGAACAGCACTTTTTGGGTTTTGGTACCTCTAGACTGTGTAGAAAAGCTAAATCCTTTTACGAGCCTAAGTGGCCCATGGAGCCGGTGCTTATCACCTGTTTCTGTAGTGTTAAGCGGATGAGAGTCATTGACTCCCCCTGGATGGGACACTAAGCCATCGCAAGTTAGCCCCCAGCAGAAGCTAGTACTCATTTTACCGACCTCGGGAAGATGGAAAGCTGAGTCAACTTTGGCGGAAAAGAAGGTCACACAAATGTTCAACACTCGGCTGAGTCGGGGATTGAACCTGGGACCTTGTGGTTAGAAGGCAGAGGTCTTACCACTGCGCCAACCACGCCGCCGTCTAGACTGTGTAGAAAAGTATTCTATAAAAATTTTTTTTTATTCCATCACATTTTTGCCACAAAATCAAGCTTTAAAGTTCTCATGCCAGCCACATCCAACAAAGATGATCGAGAGTTGCTAGAACAGGCCGTGATGTTACTTCAGGAATCGTCGACTCTTCTCACCAGTTTGTTTGTTTGTTTCACTGTTTCATGGTATTTCCATATAAACCCAATCATTTTTGGCATAAGCGATGCAAGAAGTGATCGGTTTGTATGGAAATAGAATGAAACATTGAAACAAACTTGACAAGAAGAATCAATGATTCCTGACATTTCCTCACTGCCTGTTCTGGACCAAGACTTAGTAACTCCCAGTCGTCACCATTGGGCGTGGTTGGTGCAGGAGCTTTAAAGCTCAGATTTGTAGCAAAGCATATATGCGGAACCAAAAAAATTTGTTTGGGAATACTTGTCTATTCAATAAAGTTACCAATTAAACAAAAACCCTGTAGGCCGTATAGACACTTTGATATCTGTGAACACCTTAAGAAATCAAGGTTTTCACTGCTGTGTTTCTCTTTACTTTGTCCAATTACTGTTGCCTGTCCCAGGCCTGGAATACGTGACAGAAATCCAGGTTGTTGGACAGAGCCCAAGGTACCATTGTGAACTCTGTGATTCGAAATTTGATCACAACCTCAAGTTTCCACATCTTGTTGGAGCCAAACACCGCTTCAATGTTCTGGTAAGTGGCTGTTAAGCTTAAAAGCATTTGGAAAGCACTGTTAATAATAATCCATTAACAATGCTTTGCTACAAAAGGTAAGACTGGCACAGAGCTTAAAGTTATTATAATTGAAGGTTTATGATTGTTATTACAGATTAACCCTTTCAGCCCCAGGCAATTTATCAATATCTAACTTCTCCTTACCTAAGTCCATCAAAATAATATAACTGGTAATGAGAAATAAGAAACTGATCCAGTGCTATAAGCTGTTGACGTTGAAAAGCCAAATTCTCCCAAACTGTTTATATGGAAAGTATGGAGCTCAGTTTGGAGAATATAGCAACACGTCATTATTTTGCCCTGTTTGGGGCTTGAAGGGTTAATTGAATCATTAAACCTTCATCACCATGTCAATCTTCACAGTGGGGTCCACTTGGTGTACTGTTCATAAATAATTATATGATACATCAGGGCTGGAAATTAACATCTGCCTGCTCACCAGTGGTGAGTAATTGAAGAGCTGGGCCTAAGTGACTGTTTTAGGTTGAAAATTAAACTGTCTTACGATTTTCTTGAATTTTTTTGCACTTATGTGATCTCCAGTGAAAAAAATTAATGCTTTTAAAGAAGCAGAAAATGAGCGAAAAAGATTGACTAAACCGTATTCATGAGCACTCATTACGCCCTTTTGATACACAAATAGCTCTCGAATTCTTCCACCACGTGATCGTTTGTAAGTTAATTTCGAAGTTAACTTACAAACAATCACGTGTAAGTTAAAAATATAAAATAGGTAAACCTATTTTATATTTTTAACATGCATATTACACATAAAAGCTTAAAAGATACCAATCACGTGTAAGTTAATTTTGAAATTAATTTACAAACAATCACGTGGCGAAAGAATTCGAGAGCTATTTGTCTATCAAAAGAGTGGTAATTTTCATGAGAGATCGCTGTTCCATAATGAACACTCATGAATACAGGTTAATCAATCTTTTTTGCTCGTTTTCTGCTTCTTTAAAAGCATTTTTTTTAAAAAGCAAAGCAGGAATAACATGCTTTTTCACTGGAGATCACATAGTGCAAAAAAATTTGAGAAAATCATAAGTTTAATTTTCGATGTGAAATAGTCACTTAGGCCGTTTTTGCACCGAGCTCTTCAATTTTTGCCATGGGCAAGTAGAAATGGAGAAAAGGTCAACTGGCTGGCGAGTAAGAATTAAGAACCAATATTAATCAGAACGTACGAGTTTGAACTAAAAATGCCACCACATTAAACCACCAAGTTAGTTAATTGATCATAAACTCTGTCTGTTAGTTTGCACAATGTTAAACTTCATGACATTTGTATTATAGAAACCTATAAAAAGCTGTCTTTTCAATCTAAACTAAAACAGGACATAAACTATTTTTGTGAGATACTTTTATTAGAGCCTTACTTTTAGATTACTTTTAGTTTGAGCCACTAAAATCAAAGTTGGGCAAGCGATTTCCAATGCCACTTGTCCTACTAGCAAGTAGTTAAAAAAGTTTCCAGCCCTGCTCCATGATTCCTGTAACTGTGACCTTGTCTTAAATCCAGGGATTGTCAGTGGGCTGAGATTTGTTGATCTCAGTTTTATTCCCAGGGTTTTTCTCTGAGTCCCATAGTATTCTGTACCACATTATGCAGGGATTGTGCTATGAAATGTTATTGTGAGTCCATGGACTCCTTGACCCAGTTCATTTGGGGTCCTGAAGGTGTGTCAAGGGGCTCATATCCCCCAACACTATTTTCAACCAGAAATGGCAATTTTGAAAAAATTAAAATAATCTTCGAATATAAATTATACACAGTCTTCAAAGCCAATATTGTATAACAAGGTGTTGTTTTATTTTCTTAAAACAAATTAAGCATAAAGACAGTGATAATGCAGTGCAATGATAACTTAATTACAAAACCTAAAGTTTCCATTGCCTATGAAGGACTACAGATTATTTTTATTCAGATGTAGCCCCATTTTGAAGTAAAATACTAAAATTACCAGAAGAAAGAATGAGTGCATACAACTCCACAAATTTATAAAGTTGTCAGTAGCTCATTCATCAAGTTCTTCAGTGGTATTTACAACTATTTTACTCTAGAGTAAGGCTGACACTGTATGAAATTAATCTGTAGATGTTGACACAGCCAGCCACCAGAAACTATGCAATCAAATACATCACCCTTTTAAATCAGTTTTTTTATGAATTAATACCAATAAAAGAAAATGTTAATTCATTAGATTTACTTTAAGGTGGTGTTATAATTATACTGCAATTATTTATGCAGCAAATCTCAAGATGCTTTTGTTAGACATGGTGGCAGCACCACTAGCTGTTATTGCTGCACAAATGAAGTGTTACATGGACGTAAAACATTTTCTATGCAGCAGCACTTAAGACCAAGTTCTTGGAAGAAAATATGTTGATGTTCAATTTTGATCTCTTGTTCAAATTATCTTGATCTGTACTGGTACAATTTTGATCTGTAATTTATTTTGTACTGGTACAATTTTTTTTTAACCAGTACATTTGTTTTGAACTGGTTTGAACAATATTATTTGAACTGGTATAAAATTTCCTGAAGTGGTACAATATTATTTGAGAAGAAACCAGAACCTAAAAAAGTTGTTATAAGAACATGCCAAAGAAATGAGGGTGAATTTGCATTGATTGCTTGTGTGGTATAGTGGAATGAAGGAGGACCAGAGATCCAAAGGTTGTGAGTTGGAGGGGGAAGAACTAAAACTAAAAATAAAAAAAGAAGTTGTGGTGAAGGAAAGAGGTGAGTTAGGCGGGGAGAGTTGGTGTAGGTTAGAGTTGGGGGATAGGGTTAGTGTTAGGGTTGGGGGGATTGCATAGGAAAGAGTTAGGGGGAGGGTGGTTTGTAGTAGTAAGTTGATTAGTTGCATAATTTTTTTAGGAAAAGAAAAGAAAAAAAATTGTACTGGTTCAAAACAAATTGACCGGTTCAAAATAAATTGTACCAGTTCAAAACAAATTGTACTGGTTCAGAAATAAATTGAACTGGAGAAAGAAATTGATCTACAGCAAATACATGTATTTCTACCAGAACACAGCCTTGGTGTGTCATGTTTGTTTTTTTTATAAAGAAAATTTAGTGTTGAAATGGGTGTTTATTCAAAGTAACCATTTAACAGGGCCTCTGATATTGTGCGATGGTGCGATCCCGCATAATTGATCAATAATCGCATCCGATCGCACAATTTGCAA
>JAOCNB020106547.1:0-11320 GCA_026546465.2 Palythoa caribaeorum | reverse complement strand
GAACGCCATTTATGTATGTATCTGTATTGAGCGTCCCAGAAGAAATGAAATTCTCCATAATCCTGATTTTCAGCTTACTTAAATATTCCCAAAAAGAAGACTACAAACATTCAAACATATGTAAAAAACATCCCTTTCACTTCGAACTTTATAGCAACACCGCTGACCCTCGACCAGTGTAGGATTACACATTTGCGAAGTTCGACGTTGACCATAAAAGGGTAGATTGATATGCGACTGAATTTTAAACTTGGTCTACCACAGGTAGCCCAAGTAAAAAATTGTAATGACCCTCCAAAATCATTTAGAACTCTTAAAATTAAGGTTTTTTAGGTAAGCATGCAAAGTTAGAAACATTGTTTTGAATTGAAAACGATTTTTTGTGCTGGAAAATAAAAGCCATGTCCAAACGATCGACTCTTATCACTACATTTTATATTCATTTACTACCGGTATGTTGTATTTGTTTCGTGTTTGTGCCTTGTCAAGTTTACTAAATACAGTACAACTTTACATGGGGAAAAAAACAAAATAAAAAGGATTGCTATCCAAAAAATCCCAAAACAACTGGGTGGCAAAACCATTAATGAGTTCTTACATAATTCCCAATATTTAAAAATGCATCACATGAACAATTCAGTATTATGCAGAGGTAACATACCAAGACCCTATTGTATTGTGTTATGACTGTTGTCTCATTTTGTACTGTATGACCTTGTATGACTCGGCTTTCCATCCTCCCGAGATGGGCAAAATGAGTGCCAACCTGCGATGGATCAGTGTAAAGCCCAGGGGAGTCAATAACTCCCATCTACTTAGCTACTACTAAAACCAAAGAATTCAATGGGCCACTTAGCCCTTTAAGCCCCAAGCACAACATGAAATGACATGTTACTAAATTCTCCCAACTGGGTTTCGTACTTTCTTTATAAGCAGTTTGGGAGAATTTGGCTTTTCAACTTCCACAGCTTACTTCATTTGATCAATTCCTTATTTCTCATTACCAGTTACATTATTTTGTTTGAGTTATGTAAGGAGAAGCTAGATGTTGATAAATTGCCTGGGGCTGAAAGGGTTAGGCTGTAAGTGGATTTAGCTTAGCTTATTTGGTTGTTGACTCTATTTTTTTTACTAGTCTGGACCAAAAGAACTAATCCAAGATTAGTGGACAGCTGCAAAGGTTGAGCAAGGATCTTCCTTTTAGTCAATAACGCTTTTTGTATGATTAATTATCAGTGACTGAAAATGATGATGTTTATTTCATCTGTAGGCTTTGGATGGATTTCTGTTTGTGGTTTCTGAAGATGGAAAGTTTCTTTATGTGTCAGAAACAGTGTCTGTGCATCTTGGATTGTCACAGGTAAAGCTTAACAGTCGTAACAAATTTGAAAATAAATATTTTTTGTTTTTTTTTCAACAGTGTAAATTTTAGTTTAAATTGGAAACAGTGAAAGTGTTAGTAGAGTGTTAGTAAAGTGGAATAACTTTAGAAATCCAAAAAAAAATTCTGAGACATAATGGAAAAGTCTGGCAACTAGAGAAAATATCAGGAAAAATTCAGGATTTTCTCAGCTTGATTTCCAGCAAAAATAAAACACCCATTGAATCCTACTAAAATAGTTCACCAGGGAACACATAGCACCAGCAATAGATACATTGTAAGTTTATTAAACTTCTGTCTGAAGTGATTACTGACTTTGTTACATCTATTTTGAAATCACAGCCAATTTGTGCAATCTGATTGGCTCAGAGCAGTGTGATTAGTTCCCAAATTGCACTATTTTGAACTCTAAAGTGCATCTTTGTAATTTTTCTTTTTTTAACAATCTGGCTCCTTGAGAAATAAAAATGTTGATTTTTACCTTTTTTTGTTGTTGACCTCAAAGTGGATGTAATAAATTGGTAATTGAACTTTATGTCGAGTAATTTTGGTCTGAAATCATACCTGTGACTTCAAATCAAACTTGCGCTATGCACTTGTTTGATTTTGAAACCAAGCGTATGATTTCAGACCAAATTGCATTCCACTCAGTTTTTGATTCTGGAAGATCGGGGAAAGAGTGTGGAATGGGTTTGGAAAAAGTCTGGAATTTTGTTAACAAAGATTAGTTTGAACCAAGAAATGAGGATGAATGGTAACATGACTGAAATTCTGTGACTGTAGGTTGAGCTAACTGGTAACAACATGTATAACTATGTACACCCTGACGACCATGAGGATCTTACTGATATACTCACCAGCGGCTACAGGGCTCCAAAGCAAATGTCAAGTCCTGTTCGCGATATTCCACTCTTTGGAAAAGGTAAGAATTTAACACTAAGAAAAACGCTTAAAAGCATTAATTTCTGTTATAATAGACCTTCTAGTTTCTAAATAAAATGCTTTCAAACTTCCTTGGCATTGTTCCAGTCAAACTGTTAGTCAAATTTACCTCACCTACAGCACAAGAGAAAAAGAATTACTGATAACAACCCTTCACCCTACAAAAAGTGATTTTGCATAAACCGAAATTGCCCAAACTTTTGATCCAGTTCTTGCAACTCTATAAAGTGACGATTTTATTGTTTTTTCATTTATCTTTAAAATAAAGTTATAGGTAATAGGTCATAGATAGGTAATATTTTGAGCTTTCAGTCTTTATCATGGATTTTAATATTTTATAATTTCTATATTTTTTAGTTGTAATTTTGTAAAGCGCGATGAATTATTAGAGATATGAGCACTGTACAAGACATTATTATTATTATTATTATTATTATTATTATTATTATTATGATACAAAAATTGTTCATTGTTTCAACAAAATAAATTTTGAGGTTAGAGCATTTTAAGAAAATTTGCAAGTTTGATTTTTAAAAACTCAGCATGGAAAGGGTAAATTTTTTGATTTTAATAATTTTTTGATTATAATAAACAGATGTACACCTGCTACAAAAATCTGTTAATACTATGCACAACCTCATGTATTTCTTACATTGTTATCATTGCCACATCAGTATTCTGATGCATTGCTAGTATGGTAGTCCCAGATGTGTAGTGGTTAACAACATGCGCAACTATTATACAGAGAGACCTGGATTCAAGTTGCACTCAGGGCAATATACCAAATTTTTCTAATGAGTGTGTTAGGAAGAAAGACTGAAATGTATTTATTTCCATAGTTCACTGTACAAAACTTTCCCAGCACTGAAATTTGCAATTGATCTGGACAAAATGAATATGAATCTACAGTTTTGAATCTTCTGTAAATTTGCACCTAACTTAAATTTCCAGAGTTGGAAAAGTAATGTGGAAGCTACAATAAAATTTGATGCAGCTACAATGTTGCATTACGAAGTGTGAACAAAATTATACAATGAGCAGTACTGCAGTACTTTATATTTTCCTGGAGATTTTCATTCTTCTGTTTCGTTTTTTGGGTACAAGAGCTGTTCAGCATCTAATATTAGACTCGTAATAGTGCTTCTCTGTTCTCTTGTCTTGTGTCAACTGAAGTCTGTGTTGGACCAAATTATTAGATTGTCACTAATATTAGACTTCTCACACAGACAACTTAATTGAATTTTGCTTTGATAATTCACTTTCTTGAATATGAAATTCATATTTTCAAAAAATTTGTACTTTTTAGGTCCATTAAGTCCAGACCCTGTTCAGGAACAAGACTCTAAACTAAAGCCGTTGTCATTCTTTGTAAGAATGAAGTGTACCTTAGTCAGAAGAGGAGGGTCATACACCAAGTCAACAGGGTTCAAGGTAATCAACTTCTCTTGTGTAAAAGATAATTATAACATACAAAACACAATTGTTAGTAACAGTGATGGGATCTTGCTGATCAAAATCACAGGTTTTCTACAAGCAATTTTTTTGTAACTCTAAACTTTCACACACAACAACTCTGTGAAAATCATTATAGTCATTGCCGCTAAATATATTTCCCTGTATTACATTTTCCTGCATCACACCAACTTGAAATGTAATTTGTTTCAGTTGCTGTTCCAGACCCCCACTCATTCAATGCTATTGATCAATTGAGAGTGAAGACTGGTACTGCAACTAAAGTATGTCATACAAATTATTAAACTGGTGGCAGCCCGAAGAAAGTCTTAGTATTTAAAACCAATATTATTGTACAGCCGATGACTCTTTAAGATTCATAAGGCCAGATCACATCTTGAAAAGTTTACTACTTTTCACTACAATGATATTGTGAAAAAAGAGATCAAGAGATCCTTGCGACCTTGTGTCCTTTATTTATGGGTTTTAATATGCTATACAAGTGAAATGGTAAAGGCCACACTTAGGCAAAAATGAACTGAATTTTTAACTATCTGTATTTACATCTACATGAAACATACATTGATAGTTTGCAATGCTCAACATTTTCAGGTTATTCATTGTGTTGGTCGCATGAGAGAGTACAGAAACGACAATGGAATTTCAAAGTTTGGAGTGGTTTGTATTGGACAACCTCTTCCACAGCTGACAATTAATGAACTACCTCTGGAGTGCAACATGTTTGTAAGTCGTGTTGGCATGGATTTGAAGATTGTCTACTGTGAGGGAAGGTAATTTATTAAAGCATGTCTTTAAAGTGTTAATGGAATCAGGCTTTGGTTGTATTCTTAGTTTTTACTTACTAAGGTGAATAAAATGCAATTTTTTTATTCATTTTCTTTGCAAGTCCAAACCAAAAGTACTGTGTTTTCATGTTCAATGGGAATTTGTAAAAGCAAAAGAATGGTTGTGGCATGGAAAACTCCCATTTACCAGTTCCAGCCTACATTTTATGTGCAAATTGGAATAAGATGTCATCGCACCAACTAACCCTTGGCTTTACCACCGATATGTTAACCATTGCTTGTCAAACACAAGACCGATTACACAGATCGCTTACTGTAGTCAATGAACTCATAACATCCCAATATTCATTTTAGCGTTGAAGAGAATCGTGACCACTTGTTAGACACTGCCATAAAAACGGGCTTAACATCTATTGACAAGAAACCACCCATATTTCATCCAAATTTTCTCAAGAAATCGAGTCAATTAAGAAATCTTTCGTCAATGCTAGTTACCGTTCTAAATTTATTACGAAAACGCCCTAATGAACCCAAAGATGAAGCTCTGTTCCCCACTCAATGATTTGATGACTGCCCAGAAATCTGTATCAATTTTCCTTACTGTCAAAGCAATGAAAAACAAAGCAACAAGTTTCTACGATCTCTACAGTCCTTCACTAAAGGCCAGTGCAAACTCAAAATTCTATGGAAACAGAGAAAATCAAGTCTCAGTTCAACAAAATGATAAAAATAAGCATCTGCCTCATATCATCTACCATGTGTTGGTGAAACCTCAGCAATGTATTAGTGAACATGAAAACACAACCAAATCATCAAACCCAAACGACTTCTTCTAGTGGAAAGTTAGCACTGCCACCTATTCCTGGACTATTTGCTGCATCAGTGAATCTCTAATCATTTTAAGCTCCATCCCACTTTGAATAAAAAACTCCTTCTCATAACCTCATAACTGTTGACTGTGTAAATAACTGCGTCATTTTCCGAAACGTTTGCATTCAACCTGAAAATGACTTAATAGTCGAAAGCGTTTGTTTAAAAACTTTTAACTTTTACACCATTTTAATAGCCTGGAATGAAAGTTTGGAAACTAAAGAACATGTCTGGAAGGTAAAAAAAAGGTCTGGATTTCCAGAATTTTAGTGAAAAAGAGCAACCGTTGATTCCTGTTACAATAATTTTAAAAAGATATGGATGCTTTGAACTTAAGGAAGCTCAGGTTATTAATGAATGAATCGAGTCAATAGAAACAATGTTTGGTTGTAATACTCTCATCCGAAATGATTAATGACCTAATTTTTTGCCTGGAAAATTGGTGAAAAGGTTTTTAAAAAAGTCTGCAACTTTGCTTTCAAAGATCTGTTTGAAAATTGGAGAAAGAAAACAAAACTCAAAAAAAAAACTGTTTTATGTTTTGCTATTCTGTGCACAGGATCCACAAATTCACGGACTATTTTGCAAAAGATATCGTTGGCATATCTGCTTACGATTTTTATCACATGGGTGATGTTTCCCTTGTCCAAGATGCACATTTGAAGTGTAAGTATGAAATGATTATTTCGTTATATTTGTTAAAGTCAATTTTGACCCTTATCCTGGTAAAAAAAAAATTGTTCTATGTGCTAAAACTCACCTTCGCATAAGAAAGAATGCCCTGACTTTTGAACCAATTGTTGAAACCCTATGAAAAGAAAATGGTCATTGTTTCACCAATTCCAATGTTGACGATTTTTCCAAGCAATTTTATGACTTTGAGTTTTAACAATTCAGCATGAAAAAGCTTAAAATAATAAAATGTTATATTTATGCAGGGCTTCTTTGATTTTGAGATCGTAAAATGTTGATGCTTGAACGATGATTTTGAAATATTCTCCAAAACATACAGAACGATATGAGTCAGAACTGTGCAAGTGTTAGTTGTTTTTTCAAAATATTTGTGAGTGATCGAATATCCTTATCGATTTTTGTGAAACCGTGCCAAGTGTTCTATCCACAAGAGTTTTGACTGGTCCTGTTTTGTACGATTATGAAGTAAATCTGAAAAAAACTTGTGAACAGACCAGTGAACGTTTTCTTACGAAAAACCAAAGACATTTTAACGAGAACAAGGAAAATGGATATGGACTCGCTCGTTTACAAACACTTGCACCGCTCTAATTCATGTCGTTCAAGTATATTCTGAAAAATGTTTCAATCATCGATCAAGCATCAACATTTTACGAACCTAAAATCAAAGATGCACTGCACATCATTTGGGAAAAGCCCACGCTCAACACTCAAGTTAAGCATCTTTTAACTTCAAATCCCAATCTAATAGGCCTCTCATTGTATTACTTCAATTATTATTGTAATTATATTGTTTTGCCTGTTCTACACTGGTTAAAATTTATGTTGCACTTTCATTAAATAACTGAGGAAGGTAGAGGTTTCTGCCGAAACATGTCTGTAAAATTTAAATTGAAATGTGTCGTCTATTAATTGAAGAATAGGGTTAATTGTAGAAATCTTCACTCATTTTTAGGTTACCTAAACTTTTTGAGTTGCTTTCGAGTACATTTTAGAATAGTTTCCATGAAATACCAAGACGGACAAAGTTTTAGCAACGAAAGTTAAGGTTTAAGATTCTTACCGATAGTAATTTGACACTCTCTTAAAGTGTATAATTATTTAGTTTTAGTGCTTCTATCGATTGTTCAATTTAACTCTGAAAGATGATGTTTTGTAATACACCAGTTCTGACAAAGGGTCAAGTAATCACTAAGTATTATCGGTGGATGAACAAGAACGGAGGTTGGGTTTGGATGCAGACAAAAGCGTCACTGATTCCTCACCCTGATAATCCAGAAATCAAGCAGATGCTTTGCCTCAATTACATTGTCAGGTATGTGGAACACACTTATCTTGTACTCTTACAAATCTATCTTTACAACTTAATCAAAGTACGACTGGTAAACTCAGGGATACGTCGTTTAAAAAAATATAAACATGAAAAGCATACACTGGGTTGCCTGTGCTTTCTAAACGTTTACCTTGCAAAAATTTTGTTTAGTAATCTCTTGCAATTCGTTGCGTCGTATTGAATAAATTCACATCAAATATTTTTGATGGCTTTCTACTTTGCCGCATCCACAGCTCTGCAATATCAAATATTGTCACATGGGTTGCAATAGTAACTATTAATTAATCACTAATTACTTTCAGACCGAAAATATACCGAGTTCTAAAAAATCGATTGCTTTCTTTGATCATAAGTTGACTACGAGATGACCGAATGCACTTGTTTGTGTTTGTTTTGATAAATATACAAGTTTCACACTACTTTGTTCTTGAACAGCGCTTCATAACAACAGTACTTGTGTTTATTAGATTCTTTTCGAAAAGTCATTGTTCCTGGTTCCTATTTCATATTTACATATACATTTACGACTACTTCACACATAGATTCCATGTTGCTATGCATCTGTTCAGTAATAGATCACAGATGACGTAAAAATGTAGTAAGAACAAAGTGGAACACGAGGTGATGCCACTGATGTTCTGACCACTTTTTGACGTACTCTGATCTATTACTGGACAGACGCACGGCAACATAAAATCTATTCGTTTTCTATAACGAAAAATTAAACTTTCTAATGGTATCGTGCGTCCTCCCTCAGATAGATCATAGGCGAGAACCAATCAAAATGGGAGAATAACTTGGGATGTTATATAAATATTGGTGATACATGTACGTGTATGTATGACATACATGTGACGGCAGAAATACTTGTTATATTGTACATTGTATGATTTGCAATGCAACTACTTTGTAGCAATGTGGAGCACCGTGGAGTAGTACTTGGAATGACCCAGCTGAAGGACAAGCCAATGTTGGCATCTGCAACCATCACAGAACTTGATTCTGTTAACGAAGATAGCAATGGAGAGTTGACGGATGCCTCAATTCAGGACAACTGTGTAGTCTTTCCAAAGTGGCAAAAATGTCAAGGTTGGTAATGGTATATTCTCCTGTTACATCATAGATACAGTTTGATGATTTTTTTCAGTTGAACACCGTGAATATAGAGGAAACTGACGTTTCGGACTGTAGTCCTTCGTCGGAGTGGAGTGTGTGGGAGATAAGTAGAGAGGTGGTTATATAGTAATGTAAACAACGATTACGCAGTGAGAACAAAAGGAAATAAAGGGATAGAAATGTGTAAGGAAAAAAACAAGTATATGAAAAAAGACAAGAAGTCAAAAAGACCAAAGGATAAAAAGACAAAAAACGAAAAGACAAAAGGCCAGGAATGATAAGTGTCTAATTAAAAACAAAGCGTTCATTTATCCCGTTGGATTTAGAGTGCCTAAAGTGTGATCATGAATAAGTCGCATTTCTTTGGTTTTGCGACAATCGCTGCCGCCGTTGATGCGAGATAAGCGGAAAGCAACAAAATTAGAAATAGAGTGATGAGAGGAATTAAAATGGCGAGAAAGCGGTTTTGAAAGATTATTGTTGTGTATATCATAGAGGTGATCCCTGATGCGGTCACCTAAACGGCGGCCAGTTTCCCAAATGTATAACTGGTTACTGTAATTATATAAGAGCATTGAATACAATAATGTTAGAAGTGGTACAGTCGAAATGGTCGGTAATGTTCAGAGACAACTTAGGGCCCGTAACAGAGGTGGGAGAAGCCACAAGAGGACAAGTGAGACATCATTTGCGGGAAAAAGTACCAAGTTCTTTATCAGAGGGCAGAGTACCTTTAACCAAAAAGGCGCGAAGATTGCGGTCTTTCTGAAAAGAAAAAAGCGGGCGTTAACTGAAAATATTCGAAGTACTCACAGGCTTCCCAAATTTAAACGTAAAATTCACTGACTTTTATGAATATACCGGTTTTTACGCCATTTTGAGGCCGCTTGGTGGATATATTTGAAGAAGTATTGGATATATTCGAAAAAGTGTTGGGGGAGCAACAATTTTCCGAACATATCCACCAAGTGGCTTCAAAATGGTGTAAAAACCGGCACAAAACACAAGTAAACAACACATTAGAGGTAGGTGAAGTTCATTTCAAACTAGGTAGTAATTTACATGTTTTTATAGAATTAACAAATTTCCGATACAATCTCTTATACGTTCGGCTCTTACTTATGTGTTCATAAAAGTCAAATTTTACGTTTGGGAAGCCTGTGAATCGAGTAATTTAAAATGGCGATGAGTTGTTGATGGAGGTGAAAAGTATGGTAAACGGAATGCGATCATTGTCGGCACGAACCTTAAGAGTGAGTGCGGTAGTATACGATCAATAGAAAAGGCCTTTTGCATAGCGCGGTCAACAATAGCGGCGGGGACTGTCGGTTGATGAAAAAGAGCGCATCTCGATACATATGTTAACAAAATCAGGACCCAATAACACACAAAATCGAGTTCCTTATACTGCTTGTCAAGCGTCTTGGTTAGTTATTTCATATTCTGAGATAAAAGTTGATCTGGCCCAGAAATTTCAAGTTAATTCTTGTAAAATGTGGTGATGACTTGTGTTAACTGCCAAACTGGTTATGAGCTATTTTAAAATACGTTTGATAAAAAAACAGCGCCAGCAGACATTCGTTTTTGGTCGTTCTTGGCCTGTCTGTCTGTTCCGAACCCAAATTTACTTTTTCGTTTCTAGGGTCAGTTTGCTGAACATTCAGTTCCCCTCGCCAGCCCCTGTTCGAGAGGAATCCGGGCTTTAAACTTACTCCCATAGTTTCTCGGAGTTTTGCGGTGCGAAAAGACTTGTGGGTATTTCATTTCGACTCAAACAATGGCTCGTTTTCATGGTATGTAAACGCCCAGTTCAGCCTTACGTACATGCGTTAGCCAAATTTGTCTATCAAGTCTACTCTTCAACAAAAACAAAATGGTCACTTTAATATCTCTAGAGTTTTAACAAGTGGTTCAAAAATTAAAACGAATAACAAGAACCATTCCTGCTCATCCATACGGGGTTTCATCATGCATCTGATTCAAAAGTTAGAATGAATAACACCAATCAATTTTACTTTTCAAGAAAAATCGCTTTATAGTGTTACAGCTATATACTAGTTCAAAACTTGATTAACTACAATGTTCTATTTCTTTATTGCACTTTAACAAATTAAAACTGCAACTGAGATTTTGTTGTTCAAAATGTGAAGCTTAATCGTCGGAACCGGCAATCGCCTGTTTAAGGTTACGAAATACAGTTTAAATAGGTACGTTTTACCATTTTTTTTAGCTTTTGCGGAAACCTATTTGCTTTGGGAAGATCTTTCAGGCAAAAAAATTATTTTACTGTATGTATGGTTCTTGCTATATACGTGAAGTCAAAACTCGTTACAGGATGTAAAATGGTGTACAAACCTTTTTTCAAATGCGTTTTTATCGAAACGAATTGCGCCAAACTCAGCTGTAAAAATATTCCAACTCAAGCAGGTTTTGTTTCGTTATTGCCAAATTTGGCACAGCGGTGGTGTGATAATTGAACTTCAAAACAGTAGGAGGTGAATCGAATAGTCATTGCGAGCATGCGAGTAGTGTGTTTATCTATTCTTGCGAGCACGAGAAATTGTCAAATTTTTCTTGCGAGTAGGGAGCACTTAAGTAAAATATACAGATAGCAAGCAGGAAGAAATTCGAGTTCTTCGTAAATTTTCCATGGGCCCAAATCTCTCTACTATTAATAGGAAACGTTCAGTTTTGCACCAAGTAATAGGAAAACTGATTTATCATTAA
>JAOCNB020106496.1:0-11320 GCA_026546465.2 Palythoa caribaeorum | reverse complement strand
TAAATAGTAAGAACCGCCCGCCTCCTTTTTGAAACACGTCCGGACGAGAAACATCTAATTTTTTTTACCTGGCCTTACAGCCCTCAAAATGGAAAGCAAGTCCCACAGTTGGTCCAGACAGCCCCTTGAGATGACCCGAGGAGGTATCATTCCTTAACACGAGAGGCAATTCAAAAGGCAGTTGATATCACCACGGCTGGGATGGAAATTCCGAGTCACCCACATGTTAAGAGTTGGGAGCCAGACGATATTTCAAGACTTCTGCCAGCATCCCACACCCATTGCCTTCACGATTTCTGGCTTTCTAATTTCATTATAGATAAATTTTTTCTAATGATTGAGGAAAAGGCTGAGGCTAACGGTTACACCCTCCGTACGGTCAATGCAAATGTCTATAACAGCATGCGGACAGCATTGGTCAGCAAGTATCTGCGCAATCAATTCCGTTATTTTTACAGTGGGTTAATAGATACTGATTGCATTCTCTGTCCCATCCTCCACGGCAACCATTGGTGCCGAGTGGTCATTTATATGAAAGACAATGGGGATGATGTACCTCGACTGATTGTATGAGGGGATTGGTGCCAAGACTACATTCGCAAGAATATCAAACTTTCTAGAATGCATGATAGCAGACAACGGGCAGAGTAGAGTGTTCGATAGAAGTGAGTGGGAATACTGTGTAATACCAGCAACTGACCTACCTCAACAAACATCAAGTGTGGATTGCAGGGTTTTTATAGTCAAGTGGGCTCAACACATAGCAGAGGGCAAAACAATCGATTTTTCACAAGCCAAAATAAATGATTTCCGTTATGCTCTCATAAGTCACGCAAAACAATGCCAAAAGTTCCAAAGAAGACAACAGACAATAACGAAGAGGAGACACTACAGATCAGGACACCCGACAAGCATACAATCGAAATCGTCGACTCAGATTCTGATTTTCAACTGCCCAAGAAGTCTGGCAAAGGAGTTGCAGGTGAACGTCAGACTATGAAATACAATCCTAGCACTGACGAGCACACTTTGTAACACAAAGTTGCCAACCAAGTATCAAGCAGATGCACAACATTCTTAAACCACTTGGTAGAATTTTACCGGATGAGAACAAATACAGATGTTTAAAGTTTGAAGATTATGACAAGGAAATATTTAAGGGGGCACCAGAGAGTAATTTCTTCGCTTTGTTTAATGTTTTCAATGTGACAAATAGGGAAGATGCTACAGGTTGGAAAGACAAACTTGCAATTTCCTCCAACATCAAGTGCAACTTTGAGTCTGGCAACAAGAGCAAAAACATTAAGGTGCTTTTGTCTGACTCCTACATTTGTCAGTGTAAACAAAAAAAGATGACAGCGAAGCAGGTACAGAAGCAGGAAGAGGCTCGAATAAAAAGGGAAAGGTGGCTCGGGACGCATATGAATAATGCCAAGAAAGGACCCAATGATTTGCACTTGATGTCCAACTCCAGAAACAAAAAAAGCAACTGTCCGAGCAAAATTAAAAAACGGTCTTCCCTAACAAAACAGGTGTCAAAGCATGCGAAGTTCAGCTCTGGTGGAATCATAACCACAGTGTAGACTGTTTTCGTCTTAAATCATTTGTACCAATTCTTCCAGTTACGAGAAAAAAATTCCATTCTTATTTCTCTGAATGTATGACAGCAGCAGTTGGCCACAGTCACCACGAAGCACAATTGCTTAAAGACCCAGTCACAGTCACAGTTTTAGCGGATCGCATAGACAACCCATCTCGGTCAGATGTCACCAGAATGTTCGACAAATGGGGTAAAGGAACAAATGGCCAATCAAATGGAAATGAAATGTTTGAGTTACTCGAACAGGAGTTGAGTACATACAATGCAGTCCATGGATAGTAGTCTGTGTTTTTACAAAGGTTCAAAAAGACGGGAATAAAGAGTAGCCGTTAATTTTGATGATCTGCACACCACTGATGGTACGAGTTCACAAATGCATCCAAGCAGGAGAAATGGTCTTTATGGATGCAACACGGAGTTTAGATCGACACAAAAATTGTGTATATCATGTGCACACCTCACCAAACCGGTGCCCTTCCACTAGCAGTCTGGGTTACTTCTATCCAATCACAGTCCACGATTGAGGAGTGTCTTGATTTAAAAAATACAGCATCCTTCCAAAACATGCCTTTGGTGAAAAAGGAGTCGACAAAGGACTGGATATAATTTTAACAGATGATGATACTGCACAAAGACAAGTATTACAAGTGAAATGGAAATCAGCAGTCCTTCTTTTGTGTGTATTTCATTTCCTTCAGGCGACATGGCAGTGGCTTTTGGATGCAAAGCACGGTATAACCAAAAATGGCAGACAACTGATGGGGTTCATGCAAGCTCTCGTTTGTGTACCAAGAGTTGAAGAATTTGATTTGATAAGAAAAAGTCACCTCTCTTGATAAGGAACAATTCTAATTTCAAGGAATATCTGAACAAGGCACTTGACAGGCAAAAGGAATGGGCTCTTTGTCGCAGATTGGGTCTCATGACCAGGGGAAACAACATAGACAACTACGCTGAATCGATTATTTTTCGTGTTTAAGTGTATAATCCTACGCCGAATGCGTGCATACAATCTGGTGGAGTTATTTCATTGCATAACTAATAAACTTGATGCCTTTTTCAAACGGAAACGGTTGGATGTTGTATTTTTCAAATCAAAATCTGGTTCTGTTGCAAAGCGTTGCATTGAAAGCTCAGCCAGTACTGTAGGCACCGACAGTGTTAATTGGGAGACACAAAGTCAATTTACATTTACTGTACCAAGTCAAGCAAATTCCAATGTGGTTTACACGGTGGATACTGTTCGAGGAACGTGTACATGCACGCAAGGGAGAAATGGAAACGCATGTCTCCACCAAACCGCGGTTTCATTAAAGTTTGGAGCGAATAACCCCAATTTTGTCCCTCAATCTGCAAAGCAAAGGTTTAAACTAACCATTTTAGCACATGGTGATAATCTATCTTTAACTCTTGACAAATTTGTCATTATTCACCAGAAAGAAATAAAGAATAATCCACACTTATTGCAGATACCATTTCAGATATTAGAGAAGAAATTCCTCAATCAAGCAGTTCGGTTCCTATTTGCGATGAAAACTCCATGCCAGTACAAACTACAAATACACCAGTGGGCTGAAATTGTTCAAATGGATGCAGTCCTAAAACTACACCGAGACATATCTTGTGACATTGAGCATAAACTTCGACAGGGGGATGCTAATTTCAGGGTTTGCTATTTTAAGTATCTGGACGCGAACAGAAAAGTGGTTACAAAGAGCAGAGGCCAAGCACCACTGGCTTCTCTTGCGAGTACGTATGTTCACTTTGGCAGAAATGGTTATGGCCGATACCTCCCAATACTTCACAACAGTTCATGTTCTCATGTACCAGCTGTATCGATCTCGAGGAGGGTTACAGGTATTCAATCTTCCCTTCCCCAACCACCTGGGCGTAAACCAAAGAAGTCATCACAAGGCAGCGGGTCAAAAATGGTTACAAGAAAGATCTCTAACAAAAAGGAAACGAGATCGAAATCTTGCAAAGAACATCAAACTAAATATCCCAAATGCTGAACATACCCAATAACTGAGGGGAAGGAGCTGTCTACTTCCTGCATTAAAAACTGAGGGAAATTCCTTCCTCTAAATTTGCCAAGCAATAAAATCAAAGTAAGATTCCATCCGAATACAAAAAATGCCTCCCCCTGCTCGCCCAGGACCAATGAAGAAATGTGTTAATTAATGAAGGATATACTACTGTAACTTTACAAAAAATAGTTGCCACCTTTCCGTACTAACAGCTAACCTTTTACTGAGTACACTGTGGGTGTTCATTTTCAATTATGATACCCTCCTACCCTTGCCAATAATTGTCTCAAGTATAACAGGACATTTAACTACAATTACAGTTACAAATGGAGGGCTCAAAGTGCTTCCTGCGGCCTGCCCAGAACCTACAATGGAGGAGTGTGATACAAAAACCAAAGATAATGGAGCTATTCCATGTGTCTGCTGTTGCCCAACTGTGACTACCAGAAGGGATTTATCAATGATACAGGGGCATATAGGGGACCTGGCAAGATGGATGTGATCAGTTCTGAGTACAGTTTAGTTGGTCAATTAAGAAATTTCAATCAATTTTTACAAAGTATTAATTTGGTTTGAGTGTGATCAGCACTTGGTTACTAGTTTAATGAAGTATTCATGAAAACACTTGTTTATGATCTGCATAAGGGACGGAGTACTCAACATGTTCATTATAAGTTTTAGCTAGTTGTTTTGGAATATGCTTCCATCATGAAAAAAGTGATTGCACTAATTGTTTTTTTTTACTAGAGACCTCTGTGGGTCGGGATAATATGGAGGGGTACGGTCGAGTAGCTGACGTGGCCGACTGCCTGTTTAAGCTCAAAGATCTCAAAGGGGCCTTGATACAGCAACAGGCAAACAACATCATCACGCTGTGGTCAGCACTAGGCAAGTACGACAAGACCGATCACATTCTCCCCTCGCCGCAGAGACAGACTCTTGCAAGGTCAGTTCAAGCAGTCGAAGAAGACCTCATCCACCACTCCGAGTGTCAACAGCACCAAAAGGGCCTTCTCCTCGGGCTGAACAGCAGTCCCGCTTCATGGCCTGATGCCAACAGATATATGGAAGCATTATTTGTCAATCTCTGTGCCCACTATCCATCTCCTGTCAAGAAGAATACCACCTCGATACAATGATGGAGCTTAATCATAGAAGCCTACAAGAAGATAAGGGACACAGTGCTTGGCAATGCAAAGGTCATGGGCGAGACCAAGTTGCAACTGGCTGAGGTTAACAACAAGACCCTTGGCGCAACCAGAGATCAAAGACGCGAGAAAAGGAAGTCCTGAAACAGGGTATTGCTCCTCCCATTGATGTACCAAAAGACCCTCAGCCACTGCCCAAGCCACAAGATCTACCAGAGACCCTCTACACCGGGAGACAGGAACAAGAGCAGCATCAGTACCACCAGCCAGAAAACTTAGCAGGCAAGGCCACCGTCCACAAGCAGCTGTACCTCCCAAAGCAATCGGCACTGATCCAACGAAAACCTGGATGCCAACCGTACCCAGGTATCCCACCATGTTACTGTACGGTTGCATGATGGTGCCATACCCTGGTGCAGCTGCTCAAGTACCTATGGCAGTTCCTCTCATGACTTTGCCATCAACTTCGTCACTTCTACCACCGTCTGGAGTGCCTATACCATCTACATCTCCTGAGACAGAAGCCCAGCTCCCTAGGAGCACCAAACACTACCATAAAAGAAAAGAACAAGAGAAGGGAGCAGTGCCCACCAAAAGTTACAAGCCACACACTGCTCCCTCCTAGTGCTCCAAGTGTCATCAGGACCTGGATTCCGGTTGCCGTCATCAATACTATGGCCACCGGTATAGCCTTTACACAGCAGGCATGACATATGATGAGTGGAAGAGTCAGTTCACAGCACGAGAGAAAAAATAAAATACCTTGTAAATAACTTGTAAATGCTGTAAATAAACCTGTTCTTCAAACAAAAAATAATAATCAAATTGCAAAAAAAAATTGGAGCTGGAGCCATCGGTGATGTGCAAGTTCAATTCTTGCATCCTTTTTGTGTTTTCAATTGCAAAACGCCCTTATTTTCCAACACTTTTTCTTATTTTTGAAATGCCGACTTTCACTTGTCAGGGAATCCCCTTGCACTGGGGAAACCCTTATTGCCCACGCGGGATGACAGAGATACCGATATTAGGGGATTTTTTAGGGTAGAAATCGCCTTTTTTCGCCTTATTGAGGTTTTTTTTGTTTCGATGAGGGGAATCCTCCTTGCTTAGAGTAATACCTTTCTGCGCAGGCGGGCAACAGAGAAAAATTTGCGCTCAATCCAGCCGAATCTGATCTGTGAGAATTGGAAATCTTTCCAAATGTTATCCAATGAGATTTAGGCTATATCCAATTGTTGACCAATCACAGACTCTCAATTTCCAATTCCTTTCCAATTCCTGAGTGACGTCAATTTGCACCAGGGAAATCAAAATGACGGAAAGTCGAGTCAGCCATGCAGTGAGTGAACTTTCACAGATTATTCGAAATCAAGTTCAGTTTCAAAAGATGATTTTTTCCAAATATCAAGATAAGCATGAAAGTGAATTTTGTGGAAAGTTTCAAGGAAATCGAAAAACGTTTTATGTGATTTTCCCGCCTTTTTCGATCTCACTCGAACAAGCCTTCGAAATACTAATTATGCAATGACTTTCTTCTTCTTTTCACCCTCTCTACCCGACGTTTCCAAAAGAAAACAACCAGGAATTACGCCTTAGAAATTCCCTGGATGCCAAGGCCTATTCTTGTCGGAAGAATAGGCCGAAAGTCAACGTTAAAGATAAAGAAACCGTTGAAAGGGAGGCAAAAGAGCGAGTGAGAGCACTCGGGGGCAATCCGGCTGATCGCCTGCAAGTTCTGGGTCAACACGAGGTCCAGTTCAGGGTCTTTCAGGGAAAGACATTTCTCTGGATGGTGGAGAATGCCCTTGGCTACATTGCCTACATCGCGACGAGCTTGGATTGTGAATCGCCAACGAGCACTCCCCTTTCGAAGAACAAGTTTGCCCTCGTGGAGTATTTACAATCCTTCACAGAGGGCAGACGGACGAAAGCCTTAAAAGCTTCTGAAAAATCGGATAAGCGCTCAACTTCCACCACATCGGCGACTAGCCATCCACAGCAGAGTCCAATCAAGCAGCTGGTCATGGGTAGATCTCTTTCGCCCAGAGTTTTGTCTTCTCGAATTTCGAAAGCCCACACTGGACCAAGGTTGACCGAGAATTTGCCGGCGAGAACGACTCTCACAACGGCCGGAACAACCCCAACTACAAGCACTGCAACTACTGCCGAAGGTAAAAATCTGAATTTTTGAATTTATTTTGATTTAATATTTACAAAATTTTAATTAAGAAATGACTTTACAATAGATTTTTTAGCATTTTGTCTGTGAGCGAAACATACTTTTAGACTAATTCAAATAGTTTACTATTGATTCATGTTAATTTTAGTCAATTTTTAGAGGTTAATTATCATATATTATACCCAGAATACCTTGTATTAATTTCTTTTTTTCTTTTTTCATCAAATTTTGCATTTTCAATTATGGGATTTTAATATATTTCCATTATTTTGCATTATTTCGCAGCGAGACCATACGATCCTGCCTTCCTGCACATCCCTGAGGACCTCAATGACGCTGCAGGCAGCTGAGGGGGTTGAAGCATTGGCACCTAAACGAGATGGTAGGTCACATTCCATATTTTTGAATTTTTTTCTATTTTGTGAATTTTGAAAAATTGACTTTATGTCATTTTGGCAGCCAATCCGCTACCTGAGGGATGGAAACGGACACTCCCGAAGCCCGACCATCAGTGTGTGTCGAAGGCCCTGTTCCACTACTCTGCCAAGGGCATCCCCCAGTTGGACCTTGGAAAAATCAACGGGCTATAGTTTTATCCATCCCAGCCTGCATTGACATTGACCCGCCCACCAGCTGTTAATAAGTACTTCACTCAACGGCTGTTTCTTTGAATGCCGAGGAAACTGTGGCACGTCAAACTAGTTTGCACACACGAGGATTGGCACCAGCATGAGTTGACAAGCACTGGGATTTATCCGCATGTGTGCCATCAACAGTTTCTATAACTTGGTATCCGAGAGACTCGAGTGTAAATTGTGCAAGAGGAGATTTATCAGCTGGAGCGAGTCGATCCTCAATCAGCTGGACGTGGGACACAGGCGCCAGTTTCCCCTAATTTGCACATATTTTAAAGCATGTGACATGAGGGTTTTGAGATTACTGCGACAGCAGGGTCTGGGTAACAGTGCAACTCAGCTGCAAAAGAAAATTTCTGAGCAGCATTATGAGTCCTGGCTCAACCGCAATGCTCAGTACCTAACGGACTGTCAAACTTTTGTGGACGCCAACAAGGCTGGCCTTGTGACCCTGCAGGACTTTGACAGCCCACCAAACTTTGCGCCTGTCCCGAAGTACGCTTGGTTCCTGACCGTCTACTGTCTGGATGTTTTGAGCAGACTCGAGGAAGTCAAAGCCTCAATAAGCTCAACCTTCGGCAGAGTCCTCAAGATCGACTCGACCAAGAAGGTACGTTCCATATTTCCTTCATTTCAAAATTTTTTTTGTTTTTTGTTTTCCTCATTTCAACAATTTTTTTCCCACCACAGATTGTCAAGAAACTGGCCGGAACGAGTGCAGGGACTGCGCGGTGGGCTACCAATGTTGGCAATGAATTCGGGCAAATTCTCATCTCGGTCCTCACCGCAGCCGAGGGAAGCGGATTGGAGGACATGGCAGCTGGCATTGTCGGTCGCTACCACGATGCGGGAGTTCAGCCCCCTAAACTGGTGTACACGGATCGCGACTGCTGTGGCGAGCGGAACATCGGCTCTCTCTTCGCGGGTTGGTCGGAGCTGGTGGTCCGTCTCGATGTGTGGCATTTTATGCGACGCATTGCACTCGGGTGCAACACAGAGTCGCATCCTCTGTACGGCCTGTTTATGGGGCAGCTCTCCCAATGCATCTTCGAGTGGAGCGATGAGGACTTGCGGCAGTTAAAAAGAGCTAAACAAGGAGAGCTCAGTGCCGCCAGAGTCCCTAACACTGAAAGTGTTGACATTGACAAGCACCTGTCCAAACACGAGCTGGCCCTCCACTGCAGGCGCCGGACCCGGGGTGTGGAATCCACTGCCCGGATGATTGACGCATTGCTGGACACTTTCGCAGGTCCCCAGGGCGCTGACACCCTCGGAGTTCCCCTCCTCGATGTCGACCGCATATGGGACATCTGGGAAGAGCAAGAGCGACACCTCCCCTGCATTCAAGATCCGGACGGTGTGCCCTTGTACACCCAGACGGGCACAGTCGTCAAGGGGGGTGTCCAGCTTCCAACTTACCGATGTGCCCGTGGCTCGACGTCCCTCGAATCCTTCCACAGACATCTCGTCACCTTCATACCCGGTGAGTCTACCTGTCTTAAAGGCCATAACATTAAAGGAAGGGGGGGGGGGGGTTGGTGGATAAATAGAATTTTAAAAAAAATCAACTCACTTTTTTTCACCTCAGGGACCATCGCCAATGACGTTCACTTTCAGGCCTTCCTTCTGGAGGGCCTGCATCGCTGGAACCGGGACAGGGAGCAGGCTGCAGTGGTGTCAAAGGACGGGACAAAGTGCTACGACTGCACTCTGGTGAGTGCTGTCAACAACCTACGTAAGTCCATCTTGGGCGCCGAACTTTCCCCGGATTTCACTCCTCCAAGGAAATATACCGGTATGAATTATTTCAACTCTTGTATTATTTCAACTCTTGTATTATTTTATTGCATGTTTTCATTTTTTTCCTCTCTATTATTCAGGCGAGAAAATCGGTATCGAGTACTTGTACTCCCAGACGGGGAAGGTTCTGCAGTCGCTCCCTCAAGGTGACGAGGAGGAGGAGGAGAAGGATGAGGAGGAGGAACTAGGAGATGAAGATGAGGGCTTCGTGGTAAGTACCCCTCTTGCATTATTTTATTGTAGAACTACTAACATATATTTTTTTTCAGGGTATAACATATATAACAAAAACTCTTACTCAAACAATTATTTTTTTAACTTCAAAACAGGAGGACTCCTTCGACGATCTGACCGTGCCACCCCTAGCTCCGCAAGCCGGCCCCGCTCCTGCCCAGCCTGGTCCATCCCGAGCAACCATCGACCTTCTGCAGGGCGATGACATGCCCCCCGACCAGCCCAGTACCAGCACAGACAACGATTCCGTCGACAGACGTGATGTCGGGGGGTATGACCGGGTCGTCGCCCTCGCTGATTACCTGGTGACTTTGAAGGACAACTGCGGAGCCCTGTCAAATCAACAAGCAGCAAGAATTATCAAGCTGTGGGGGGAACTCGGGGAGCAAGACAAAGCCCCCACCATGTTTCCCCCTAGACACAAGGACAGGGTAACGCAAGGTCGCTTCAAGTCATCAAGGGGGAGGACGGCCTTCGTTCCTGGGGTGGAGAGCACCCGTCGGTGTTTCGTCGGTAGCAACGCCGGACCAGCATCGTGGCCAGACGCAAACCGTTACATGGAAGCGGTGCTGGTCAAACTCTGCCAGCTCTTCCCATCCCCAAGAAAGAGAGACGGCCACACCACACTGAGGTAAACCTTGTTTCAGTAGTATTTATTTTTATCGCAAATGCAATTTCTGTTTTCTAAACTCTTTTATCTTATTCCTACAGATTCACGTTGGTGATTGATTGTTATCACAAGATACGGGAGGCCGTCTTGGGGAATGGGAAGGTCATGAAAGAAACCAAGATCCAGCTGGCAGAGATAAACCAAAAAACACTGACGGAGTGGTAAGTCGGGTTTAATTTTATTATAATTATAACCCTAACCCCAAACCCTAACCCTAACCAATATTTTCTTAATTTTAATGACAGGCATAACAAGAGATCTAAGAGGCAGGAGCGGGAGGTTCTACAGCAAGGCCTTGAACTACCGGTAGCAGAGCCAAACCCGGTGCCACACCAGCCGGCACAGACACCGCCGGCCCAGTTGGAAACGGGATCAGTTGCCAATCCCCATGAATTTCTCCATCCGGCTAACACTGCCGGACAGGCTCGCACTGGCAGACAGGCTCGTCTGCGACCCATCCCAAGCACCATCCCAAGCACCATCCCAAGACCACCAAAACTGCGTTCCCTCCAACCACGACCGCCGCTGCCGCCACCACCACCGACGGCTGCACCAGTCCCAGCCACAGTGCAAGTTCCGATGCTGTTGTCAGTGGCAGTCCCAACCATCTACCAACCAGGACCCAGCAAGATGCCACTGGCACCCCCAGGCTACATGATGGTGCCGCAGACCATGCCTCTGGCAGTGGAAGCCGGGGCTCAACCAATTCCAGCCAGCACAGCCAGCTACAGGAAAAGGAAGAGACTGGAGACTTTCATGGGGAAACCAGTCAAAAAGTACAAGCCAAGAGAGGGCCCTTCTAAATGTTCCAAATGCCAGAAAGTGAGAGGACCTGAACACCGACAGTACTATGGCAACTGGTTCTGTCCAGACACGTCCTTGGAGTCCTTTGAGGAGTGGAAGCGAAGGATGGTCAGTCTTTGGCAGCATTCCAAACTGTAAATACTTTGTATATAGTTATTGTATACAGTTTCTTAAACACATTTTATAGTTTTGAAAATAATTTTTTGTACATAGTTTTCAAAAT
>JAOCNB020106495.1:0-19190 GCA_026546465.2 Palythoa caribaeorum | reverse complement strand
AAAATTACTCCTTAAAAATGTTTTTTTTTGTCTTTAAAAAGCCCTTAAATTTTGTTTACTCATCCAGCACGAACCCTGTTTTTAGAATAGTATGGAAAAAGTCAAGATTTTCTCGTCTTTAGTTCCAGCGGAAAAAGACGCCCTTTAGATCCTACTAAAACTAGTAGTTACCAATGTTAACGAGAATACGGCGAATTCGTTTTTCGGTTTTTTATTTTAGTTACTATTAATAGTTTCAGAAAAATAGTATCTAGAGTGGGCAAGACATAAGAAATTGTTGGACATCTCTCCCTTAACTCTTTACTCGGCCTGGAGAGTCACTGTCGACCTATCATCATATCGAGATATTTTGGGTCACTCCACCATAGAATGCTCAATCAATACACGCTTTTTTTGTAAGAACCAGTAAATTGTGACGAGGCTCATTGTTCTTAATTATTTGGCGATTTCAGCCTTAATTTGTTATTTCTGTGAGCGGTTATAATGAAGAAAAAACAAAATATTTCAAGGTATTGGAAAATGAAACGCCTTGCGAATGTAGAGGCGAACTACCTTCGCTGTTTGTTTAGCAGTCTTTACAGTGAGTCTTTTTATGTTTTATGCTGTATCGCTAAGTTTTAGTTAATTTTCAAGCACAAAAACTTTTCTAGTTAGCAAGTCTGAGCTTGTTCTTTAATCTATTCTTAAATCTTGGCAAATTTGAGCCTCGTTCTTATAAAAAAGCATGTACTCGATTATGAAACCGCTTGCCCTTTGCGCTTGACACAATAACGCTCCAGATATGAACGCGATAAATTCAACTCTTTCAGGCAATTCATCGACATCTAACTTCTCCTTACATAACTCAAACAAAATAATATAATTGGTAGTGAGAAATAAGGAATTGATCAAGAAAAGACCTGTGGAAGCCAAATTCTTGCAAACTTCTTATATAGAAAGTATGGAGCTCAGTTGCTACGACAAATCATTTGCCGTGTTTAAAAATTGATTCTAGTTTATCCACTATCACGCATAATAATTTTATTTTGAAACAAGAACACGCAACTCAAGCATTGTCAGTGTGTAGAACATTTGTTTTAAACTATTATTGACCTAATTTTTAGTCTGTAAAAACGGGACAAGGCGAAAAAGGTCTAGCAAAGGTCAGGAATCTTGTTTTAAAAAAAGCGAGCTCTGGAGATATAGAATGCCAGTTCTATCTTGCAACAAATATTAGGCCAAATTTTTCGCCCTATCTCAGTTGCAATATCTCGCCCCACCTCGCAAAAAATATAAGGTCCAATTTTTCTTCACTCACCGGTAATCAAACATTACGTCCAGCCACAAGTTTTCTTATTTCGCCTTATTGTGCTTCATTTCACTCCAAGAGCAGCCTTACAATAATAAGAGGGTGATAACATGAGACCGAGATGAACTTAGACAGGGACGAGTTCAGATTGGCCCCCATTCAAATCCTTTTATCTGATTACATGAGACCGGTACAAAAACGTAACAAAGACCGGGACGACTCGTTTCGGTAGATAGACCAAAACGAAAATCTCAGACCGGGTTAACTTTGGACCGGGACGACATGTATTCACAAACATTTTCAGACCGATCCGAGTATTTTTGTAACCACGTACCACTGAGTTAGCGGTCTGGCATGCAAAGAAGTTTTATTGCTTCTGTACTACCTATAGGACTGACTTATAGCTTCCTACGCATTTCATTCCGATCGCATGACTTTCGTCCCGGTCTCATGTAATGTCGCTGTAACGTTCTGAGTTCATCCCGGTCTCATGTAATCACCCTCTAAGAGTGGAAGTCCTGGAAGTTTTTGAGACGCTGACGACCCCTGTAAAAATTCGTGAAATTTCGATCTAATCCCTGGAAATTGAAATCTCAAAAACCTACATTTGAAAAAAAAAAATCCATTTTATGAAGGAATTTTTGTAAATAATCAAATTGGCGATTCCTGATTTATACACTTAATCTAGTGGACAATTTAATCGATTATCTGAGGGCAAAAAGTCGGAAAAAATACCCTAGAAAACCCTGGATTTTCAAATTTTGGAGGTGTACGAACCATTAAGGCCCATGCAAACCTACGTAACAAGTCCCAGCATTGTTTGACCGACGATGTTGGGAGTTGCTGGCAATTGTTGCGTGGTGCATGCGAGCGAATGCAACAACTCCCAATATTGGCGATTGCTGAAAGAAGCGATGCATTCTGGTATAGTAATCCGGCAACGGGCGTGCGCAGACGTGCACATAAAGCCAACATTGAGTTCCATGTAAATGGTGCAACATTGTTGCGCCACGCTTCGCAGGTACAGAACAATAGCAATGTTGCGACTTGTTTGACCAGCTTCAAACTATATGCAACATGTGCCAACATTGTAGCTCCGTGCAAACAGATGCAACATGTTGAGCCAAACAATGTTGCGCCGTTTGCACGAGCCTTTAATGATCTGATCCCGGTGTAATATCTTGGACTAGAAACTAACAAGGCCGCAAGGCCTGCATAGACTGGGCACCAGCAAGAACGCAAGGCCTGCTGGGGCACATGCGTTTTAGGAAGCCAATATACAGTTTATACTTTTCTTGTTGAGTTACGTTACACTATTAAATGCAGGGTCCTGCAATTGATGCTTGTCAACAAAACCCAATAATTTCTTTTTTTATATCATTAAAAATTTTATATCTCAAAATTATCTTAATGGTTTACACCAACTGAATTACCCGTAACAGCACTTCATAAAGAATGTTTTCTTTGGAGTCATTTATGTTTAAAAGCATTTCTGCACAAAGAATTTTACTGCATTTTGTTTTGTCGAAAAATACAAACAGAATTATAAATCCAGAAAAAATTCTGTGCACTTCAATTTAAATCACAACGTTTGGTAGCTCTCGCCAGTGCAACTTGTTCAGTATCTCTAAATCCGATTACACGCAATTGTTACGGCAAGCTTCTAACAACCGCGGTGCAACTTGCGCGAAGAAACGTTCAAGCCGAGTTCACTATCATTCACTCTAACATACTCTCACGAGGTTGCGATCAAATGGTCAGTGAAAGTTGCAAAGAGCTTACGCAATCAGCTGGTGCCTAGTCTCTTGCCGCGCGCAACTGGTTTAAACTGACCAAAAACTCTTACCAACTCTCATTCGCACGATCAAACGGCGAATAACTTTAATTTTAAAGTTGACCGATTGAAAGAGTTCCTGGTTTTTTAAAGCCATTGTTGGGTCAATTAATTTAAGTTTATTTGTTTTCGAAAAAGAAAATTAATTTATTCCCAGTTCGGTTTAAAACAACAGAGTTCGTAATTTCAGGACTGGTAACTGACGGCAAAATCAGACGTGATGAGAGATACAAATTTCTACTCCCACTCACTTTTGATCACAAACTCTCATGCACTCTTGTCAATTCTCATTCACTTTGAAGTTACTCAAAATTTCATTGAGAGTTAAATTCTGTTTTAAACTGATTGTAATGAAACTCAAAAAATTCCAGCAAGCGCAATAGAAATTTTAATCACATGCATTACTCTTTTAAAGCCCTTAAATTATTTCTTGATTTATCCTTGAAAATCCCTCAAAAAAAGCCTAACACGAAGCTAAATGGTCAATAAACTCGTAACAGTCTGCCACAGTGTTGAAACTCAACTAAAAACTTTTACTTATTTGACTGCCGGCTACCACGTACACTCTGTGGTCACTTGAATCACAAGAACATCTATAGTTACGGAGATCTCTTACAAATTTGTGCCATAATTTCAGAGAATAGTGCAACACTTCTTCTTGTGCGACTCTTTTGCAACAAGTGGATCACCATCATCATTGTCACCACCTCCCGTGTTCTTTGTTGATGTTTCAGGCTTTGTTTCAATTTCTGGTTCTTTTTCTTCTGTTGGTTTCTTTTTCTTATTTTCATCTTTTATTAACTTTGTTTCGTCTTCAAAAGTGTCCTCCTCTTTGCTTGCGAGGGGGGCTATGCCGGGGTGCTCCTCTTCTTTTATCTGGTCCAACTCAGCAGGGGTTGGTGTCGCAGACGTAAGACGTATTTCCGGAGACGCTGTTTTAGTCTTTGACTTCCCTGCGGTTTGTTCTTTTGACTTTTGTAGGACTACTGTCTTTTTAACTACAGTTGTTGTTGTCACTTCTGTTGCTGGTGTCGTTGTTGTTGTCGTTATAGCTTCTGTTGCTGGTATTGTCACTATCGCTTCTGTTGAAGGTGTTGTCGCTATCGCTTCTGTTGTTGGTGTTGTCACTATCGCTTCTGTTGCTGGTGTTGTCGCTATTGCTTCTGTTGTTGGTGTTGTCACTTTCGCTTCTGCGGTTGGTGTTACTGCTGTCGCTTCTGTCGCTGGTGTTGTTGCTATCGCTTCTGTGACTGGTGTTGTCAACATTACTTTTGTTTCTATTGCTGGTGTGGTCGTCATTATTGAGTCAAAAGTCGAGTCTTGGGTAGTGACTTCTGATAGCAGCGCCGTTGTTGATTCCTCCTGCCTCGTCTGAGAAATTACAACTTCATCATCCTTTTCTTTCTTTGCTGCCCAATGAGTTTCTTCCTCCAACTTTGAACTCTTCTGATTTTCATTTTTTAGATACTTAGTTTCCTCGTCTTGTGTATCGACATCTAACTCAGTTTTTTCTTGCTTCATATCGAATGACGTAAGTTCCTGGTTATAAGTTTCCGGTTGATTAAAGTGCTGCGATGCTTCACACGTTTCTCCTCTTTCTTCAACAATGGCCGACATTGATATGTCATCCATCGGTTGCTCATTTATCTCCGAGGATAATTCTTGGTTATTGCCATTAATCTCCGAAGTTGTCACTGATTTTTCAAAATTTTCACTTTCTTGTTGCTCAGAATACTCAAGTACTGCATATGATCTTTCCTCACAAGCATTTGTTATTTTCTCAACAGGTTCATTGCTTTCTGGTTGGCCTTCAGTTCCACTCCCTGTGAATATATTGTCCATTCCGTCAATTTCCTGGTGTGTTTTCTCCTTTGTAGCTTCTGCCGGATTAGTAAATAACGCCAGAGTAGCCGATTCCTCTTGCATTGTCTGGGAAACGACTGTAATTTCCGATTCACTCCAGGATTGTTCCACTTCTTGAGTCTGTTTAATCAGTACGGGTACCGTCACTTCATTATCTTGTTTTTCATCTTTTTGCCATGACGTTGGTGCAAGTACAACAGAAGTGGTAGATGAGATAGTACTTCTTTCTGTCGACTCCGTTTTAGCTTGACTTTCATCAGGAACATAATCCATTTCGCATGTTCTTTTGCTCTCATGTAGTTTAAAATGGTCTTGATCTTCTGGGGTTTCGTGTGTGATTTCCTCAAAAAACTTCACAATGTCCTCCACTTTATGTTCAGCTTGACTATCTGCTTCTAAGGGTTCCTCTTCTATCTTTATTTGGAGGCCCATTTTTACATCGTTCTCAGATTCCAACTCAAAATCATCTAATGGTTTTGAAACTCTTTCATCTGCAATACTTTCTTCGAAACCGATCTCACCTGTTCTCTGAATTTCATCGGCAGTTTTTTCAGATTGATTCGTAAAGACTTCAGTTTCTTCTAAACTATGTCTCTGTTTTGGTAGATTGCTCGGAGGCGTCTCGGCTATAGGGCAGGAGCTAGTATCTTCTTTAACAGATGGTACGATAATGTTTCCATTGACAACATCGCTTCCTTCTGTGACGGCTTGAGGTTCTGTTGTCTGTGCGTCATCAGGTAGTGTATCAATAACAGAAAGGATCTGTTCAACACTTTCTTGATCTTTATTGCCAGCCTTTCCGGCCTCTACTTCAACGTTTGCAGGTGGTCGGGAAATTTCAGGACTAAATTCCAACGTCGAAAATGCAGCCACTTTCACAGTGACGTCATCGGCGTGGCTGTTCTTTCCAATTACTTCTAGCGGTTCGTTGTTACCGGCCATAAGATATCCACTTAATCGCTGTTCGGGTTTTTCTGTTGTCTCCGCAGTTTCTTTAATATTTTCTTTGTCTTCATCAGTACTTTCGTTTACAGAAGCTTCTTCTGGTGAGCTATGATCGAGTGGCATCTCCTCAGGAACCAGATCTTTTTCCGCTTTAGTGTTCTCCGAAACAATCAAAGGAGGATCCGTGGGCATATATTCTGCTGACTCGATTACATTTATATATTGACTCAAACGCTGTTCAGGTTTCATTGTAAATTCGAAAATCTCTTCAACAGGATCCTGAGCTGGTTTTGTAGTGATTTCCACAGCTGTGTTTTCAAGCGAAGCACATTCTTCAGCAGAGCAAGATTCGTCTATTTGTTTTTCAGTGGGCAGATTGTCATCAGTAGTGTGTTCTTCTGCCCAATCACTAGCTTCTATCTTATAAATGTACTGGCTGATTCGCTTCTCAGGTACATTTGTAACTCCGATGATCTCTTCTAGGGGCTCCTCTATATGTTGAGGCTCGTTACTATTCAATGTATTTTCATCCTGAGCTGGTTTTGTAGTGATTTCCACAGCTGTGTTTTCAAGCGAAGTACTTTCTTCAGTAGAGCAAGATTCGTCTATTTGTTTTTCAGTAGGCAGATTGTCAGCAATACTGTGTTCTTTTTCCCAATCACTTGCTTCTATCTTATAAATGTACTGGCTGATTCGCTTCTCAGGTACATTTGTAACTCCGATGATCTCTTCTAGGAGTTCCTCTATATATTGAGACTTGCTACTATTCAATGTTTTTTGTTCTTCGTTGTTCACCGTTTCAACATCTTCCTCCTCAACTGCATCATCCATAACGGGTAACATCTGGTTTTGAGTGGATTCTTCAAATTCAATCTCAGTGACATGGGCCAAAATTTCGTTAAGCTGACGTTCATCAGGTTTCTTGCCTATTTCCATAACTTCATCAACTGGCTTTTTTCCCTCTTCCTGCAGTTCCTCCTTTGCCCGTTTCTGTGGGGGTGGTTCATCACTGACGCTTAATTCCCTGGGTCTCTTTTCGCTCTCTGTTCCAGTTTCTAAGTTTTGTTCTTGTTTTGTTTCCTCATCCGTTTCTATTTGATCTTCTTGTGTTATAATAATTTTTCTTTCATTTACTTCAACATTTGAGACTAATACCATTTCATTAGTCGATTGAACCTCGGTTTCAGATTTCTCGTCACCAGCCCCTTCCTCTGAAGAATCCAAAATGGCTGTTTCGGTCCCTTCCGGGGGACCTTCAGATGACGGAACGTTTCCCTCCACAACTACTTCCACTTTAGTCTCATCCAAACCCTCACGAATTACCTCAGAGAGCTCCTTTGATTCATCTGATGAAAAAGTTAAAATGCTGGTAATTATATTAAGAACCTTACTAAAAAGTTTTAAAGGGAATCTATTAAGTAGTGGTCCGAGTAAGAACTTGGGTACCTCCCATTGTTCTACGGCATTTCGCTTTTCCCACACCAGAATGTTTGTATTTTCATACTGAGAATACTTCAACCTATGTACAACATGGTTTTAAGCTAAAATGCAATGAAACTATATTTTAAAGCAATGCTTCTTTTGTGCTACAATAATTAATCCAATTATTAGACTCCAAAACAAAAGCCAAGAATTTCCGATGTTCCCCACGTGGATTTTTTTTTAAATTTAAAAACAATAATGTTTTAGCTAGAAGGGAATGGATGAGTTAAATAGAAAGAAAGAAATTAGCTTCCTTATAAAGATATGGTCGATTTTCAAAGCTTAGCCAATGAGATTAACGGTTTGACAATTTCGTAACAATATCGCATTTAGCACCTTTCTGCATTCCATTGCTGTTAATCTGCCTAGTTCTTACTCGTATCGTTAGTTAAGATATATAAGTAATTTCAGTCTTTAGTGGAAAAATCCCTGTACCAGAGTAATTCAATTATACAGGTATCACAAGACACTTTCATTAAGATTGAGACCTAAATTTAGATCTAGATTTAATTTCCTGTAATATCACCAAAAAAAGGTTTCCCCTTGGAGTTAGAGATAATCTCAAAGTTTACAGACGTAATATTGCATAATCTGCAAATAATTTTATAGGAGCTTCAACATTAATTTTTCATAATTGGTGTTTTTACAAACGGTCACTTTCAATAGTGTATTGAACACAGGCACAGAGAAGTGTGGAGTATGATGTGAATAATCTTGGTAGATTTTCGTTCACTTGTTTCTCAAACTGCTGATGGATTCTCTTTTAAATTATTTTTCGATTTCAAAAAAAACTTGACTCGGGTTGGTGTGATTGTTGTCGTTCTCGCCTCCAGCCTCTAAGACCTGGGATCGAATCCTGAGCTCCACAAGACCTGGGATCGAATCCAGAGCTCCGCAAGACCTGGGATGGAATCCAGAGCTCCGCAAGTCCTGGGATGGAATCCAGAGCTCCACAAGACCTGGGATCGAATCCTGAGCTCCACAAGACCTGGGATCGAATCCAGAGCTCCGCAAGACCTGGGATCGAATCCAGAGCTCCGCAAGACCTGGGATCGAATACAGAGCTCCGCAAGTCCTGGGATCGAATCCAGAGCTCCGCAAGTGAGCTCAGATTTGTCAATTTCAATCTGATTCCGAGGGTTTTTCTTCAGGTACTCCAATTTTTCCTCCCTCGGCAAAATTGATACTAGCTAATGACAGCAGGTTTTATTGTGCCTGTAAAAATACTGGAAATTACGTTTCACGAATTTCACCAATCATTTGCTACAACTATTTTTTCTCCTTAAACAGTAATGTATTGGATTGGTGAAATTACGAGACAACTGAATGATCTGGATCCTTAAATTCCCTACTGTTTTGTGCGAGTACACATGATCGTACGAGTTGAAGAGAAAATGAGTTTAAGTAAAATAGCAAACCAGATGTATGTGACACGAATTCTAAAATTGACGCCATTTGCGACACATTTGCGTCAGCTTACCAATCTGTGGAGGCTCCGCCTCCGTCTTTCCTTCATCCTTTTGTACCTCACTCTCAACTGCCACCCCCTCCATGTTTGGTTCCTCTGGGGCCAGTAGGCTGATACGTTTGGTGTTGTATTCATCCTCCCCCTGGCATACACGACAGGAATGATTATTGTTACATAATAAATAGTAATAATAATAATAATTATTATTATTATTATAATAATAATAACAATAATAACAATAAAAATAATAAAAATGAAAATTGATTTTACAAATTATTATTTTGTAATGTATAAAAAAAGGCAGTGGCTATTCGTACGGCGCCCGTACGTGGATTTGCATTTGCTATTCGTATGGGAGTAAGAGAGGTGGAGGTAACCAGTACTTAGGCCCTTGGCAGGAGTTGGTCACGTGCCTAGATACCACACCAACCAGTGCTTTTACGTACAAAGTAAAACGCTGAGTATTTAGGAAATCATCGACGTTTTGGAAGTAGATTTGAAACAAGCCACCAAAATCTAGAAAAAAGTTAGAAAATCAACCTGGTTCACTATATCGTATTCGATTTGATTGCGATAGACCAAGTTGATTTCCTAATTTTTTCTAGATTTTGGTGGATTCTCGTCGCTAATCTACTTCCGTTACGTCAACGATTCTGTAAACACTTATCGCTTCGCTTTGCTTCTTTCCTCGCTGGGTAGCTTGCTCACCAGTTGCGTGTTGCAATGTGGACTCAGGCACGTGGTCAACTCCTGCAAAAGGCCTATTAACTTCAAAACCCAATGAAAAGGGTTGAACGGCTCAACTGAACAGTTGTCTTCTTCCAAAGCCCTATTAACAGTTGTTTCCTGCAAAAGGCCTATCAACTTCAAAACCCAATGAAAAGGGTTGAACGGCTCAACCGAACAGTTGTCTTCTTCGCGGTCTTTATTAATCAAGCTCCCGTCACCAACTATCGGTGTTCACCCGAGCAGAACATTTATTTCCTCAAACTGACCAATCAGAGAAAGGCTTCCACATTCTATCAACATTTCCCACTTAACTGCTCAGTAATCCTTGTTTTATAACAAAGGAAAACGAATGTTCCGTTCGGGTAGCTGGCAGGTTCTAAACTTAATTATGGGGTGTTTTTTTATGAAAAGGTTCCTTAAAGCGAACTCGGGCAGGAACGGACACAGAAGAATCGGAGAGCCCACAGCAGGACAGCAAAAAACCAAAGAAAAACTAGACTGAGCAAGCTCTTCCTGTTCCAATCTAGTTTCACCAATGCGTTTTTGTGTCGGCATGAGCTTGTGCATTAGGTTTCGCTCTAGATTAAAAATTCAAATCAATGCAAGAAGTGGGATGAGCTCATTCCGGAATAAACATTTCTAAGTATCATGTAAAAAAATGCAGCCATTTGTGTGTCTACCGGAATTAATCTTGATTGGTATCTATAAATACCGCTTAACAATGGCTTTTAAGGAGACTACCTGAAGAGTTATAACAATTACAACCATTGAACTGTAAAGAAACTTTCAAATGCTACACACTTCCGTTATTTAAGCATCGGTTCCAAAAAGCTGTACGTGCCAGTGGCTACCGCCGAAATAGATGCCTGCAGCATGAGGCAACCATGCCGGTAACCAAGACTTCGGCCAGAAAATATTTCGCCTTAGATACTAGCATGACAGATATTTCTGTACCTGCTTTTCTTTGTCCTCATCTGAAAATGACGCCAAATCCTCACTGGCTTCCAGTACCTGGCTTTGAAGTCCAATTCCATGGATATCGACATCATCCTTATCAAGAACACTATATCTTTTCTCCTCTGTCTCGTCCTTGTTAGATTCGTATTTTGATTCCTCACCTTGAAGAAGAATTTAATATTTCATTACAACCAATCCGGCTGAGTTGTTTCAATGTGGTTTATAAACGTTTTTTCAACACCAGTTGTTAATTAAGTTCAAGAGCACCAGGCAGAGCTATTCTACAAAATATTTGTTCCACGTTAACTTGTCTTGCTGAGAACATTTTCTTTGCAGAGAGCTGGAAGGTTTATACTTTTTTTATTCCGCAAAAATAACTTTGAAAATGACTTTTTCTTTGCCATCAACCTTGTGATCGATGAGCTGTTGGTGACTTGGCAAGATATACAAAGATTTTTCTTATGAAAGTGTGCATCAAAATCAAAACTAACTTTGCAATTACTATTTCTGTTCGGATATGTTCACATTTTTAGGGTACTACTAAAAGAATGACAAAGATTAAAAGGAAAATATGAACCTGATTAGGACACATAATCAGAATGCCACCATTGGATGGACACCAACTGCAATACCAAAGATGGCCATTAGATGGACACCAAATGCAATACCAAAGATCGCCATTAGGTGGATACCGAATGCAATACCAAAGATCGTCATTAGATGGACGCCAAATGCAATACCAAAGATGGCCATTAGATGGACACCAAATGCAATACCAAGTATCGCCATCAGATGGACACCAAATGCAATATCAAAGATCGCCATTAGATAGACACCAAATACAATACCAAAGATCACCATTAGATGGACGTACGCCAAATGCAATACCAAAGATCGCCATTAGATGGACGGCAAATGCAATACCAAAGATCGCCATTAGATGGACACCAAATGCAATACCAATGATCGCCATTAGATGGACACCAAATGCAATACCAAAGATCGCCATTAGATGGACACCAAATACAATACTAAAGATCGCCATTAGATGGACACCAAATGCAATACTAAAGATCGCCATTAGATAGACACCAAATGCAATAACAAAGATCGCCATTAGATGGACACCAAATGCAATACCAAAGATCGCCATTAAGTGGAAACCAAATGCAATACCACAGATCGCCATTAGATGGACACCAAATGCCGGTAAACGAAAGTTAGGAAGACCAATAAAAACATGGAGAAGATCCATCGAAAGCGAAATTGGAAGAAAATGGATGAATATGGAGCACATGGAGCACGTGGCTTCAAACAGAGCCGGGTCAATGCACTAAGAAAATTAAGTAAGCAAACAAGTAAAGAATAACAACTAAAATTGCAAAGAGTGAAATGAGCAATTCAGTTTAGATTTTTAATATGCTGAGAGTTTTTATCTTTTTTAGTTTCTGGCTGGCAAACTGTTTGCGCCTTTGGAGAAAGGAATTTTCATTATTTGGACACTGGAAATATGGAACAGATACAATCTTACCAGAAAATGGAAAAAGATGAAACACACATGTTGTGTTTAATTTTCAAAAACAAAAAAATAAATTTCAATTCACGAAAGTTGCTCGTTGGGCAAACGAGTGAGTGATTTAATACGAAAAACAAGTGAATAAAAATGATATCAAGCACTTAACATTTAATTATGTCTATATATCAACAAGTAATCCGTGTAATTCCTCGATATAGAGGTAGTGAATTCAGACTATCTGGGGAGGACTTATTCAAGAATTTGCTTGCAAAGCTATTCTCGCAAGTGCGGAATCAGTTAAAAAAACACCTAGTACTCCACCATCACCTCCTATAGACGATTCAGACTCTGTTGGAAGGACTGTTATTCAAGGCTCGCAGAGCTATTCTTTGAAGTGCGGAATCAGTTAAAAATACATCTAGTGCTCCACCATTGCCTCCTATAGACGAACGGATCCCAGTACCCAAGCCAGAAGTAACTGGAGGGATCGCATTCCACTTACGATAAATTTGTGTTACACCATGTTGCAACTTACCAATCAGTATCGGCTCTGTCTCCGTCTTTCCTTCACCCTCTTGTACCTCACTCTCAACTGCCACCCCCTCCACGTTTGGTTCCTCTGGGGCTAGTAGGCTGATACGTTTGGTGCTGTCTTCATCCTCCACCTGCCACACACAACAAAGTTACGTTCAGCAGCAGGTATGTTTTTGAAATTTAAAAATATCAAATGTTATTACTTACACAGTCCCGTAGGCAGGGGAACGGCGTTGCGGGGTCGCCCTCTCCCCTCCCTCCCCCCTCCCTCCCTTGCCCTAACCATAATCATAACTATTACTATAAGCCTGCAGGACATATTCGTCATACTCGCCGTATGAACTTGGGCTGGCTGTGGCTGTATGCCGGCGCCCAAGCTGGTTACCATCAGCACTCATGTGCCACGGGGTACCAAAAGTGCCTAAATCTACATAATAGTTATAGTAAAAAAAATATTAATTATTAAACGTTTTAGAAATAACTTTCTACTTGTTTCGGAAATCATTCTCTACCTGCTGTTTTGTCTCGTTCTCATCTGGGTGCGACGTCACAATCTGGTCCATGGTCTCCCCGTACCTGAGCCCTGCCTGGCTCTGAAGTCCAACGCCGTGAATGTCTACATCATCGTCAGTCAAAACACTGTATCTCTTCTCCTTGGCCTCGTCCATGTTAGATACTTCTCTCACTTCCTCGTCTAGAAGAAGGTAAAGCAACACGTGTACAAGTTTTGCATAGTGGCAAAAATATTAATTCGCTGTATTGGGTTTGTCAACCGCTTATAGCGAGTTGATGCCTGATCTAGTTTATTTAAACTATAGGAAGTTTTTCTTCTTGACCCGCTGTAGTAGGTCGAGGCTCAACTCGTGTTGTAGCGAGTTGGCATCTAGGGTATAGCCCTGCCGTATAATACAGAAACGTAGCATTCTTAACCCACTGTAGGTTGTGATTCAACAGGTTGAAGGGGTTTTTGCTTCTAATGGGTTTATCAACCCGTTATAACGGGTGGACTCCCTACTATATGCTATAGAAACTTAGAGTTCTCAACCCACTATAACAGGTTAAGGCTCAGTAGCCAGTTGGCTTCTACCGAATGACCCTAGTATATAGTACAGAAACTTAGCGTTCTCAAACCACTTTAAAAGGGTTTAGGCTCAACCCTTGTTGTAGCGAGTTGCATGCTTCTGGCTAATGACGCTAGCATATAGTACAGAAACCTAGCATTCTCAACCAAACTGTAACAGGTTGAGGCTCAACCGGTTAAAAAGGCTTCTAATGGGTCGATCAACCCGTTATAGCTGATGGAGTCCCTAGTGTATACTACAGAAACTTAGTGTTATCAACCCACTGTAACAGGTTGAGGCTCAACCGGTTCAAAAGGCTTCTAGTGGGTCGATCAACCCGTTATAGCTGATGAAGTCCCTCGTATATACTATAAAAACGTAGTGTTATCAACCCATTGTAGCAGGTTGAGGCTCGACCGGCGGTTGTTAGCGGGTTGGATTATTACGGGTTGATCAACCCGTAATAGCTGGTGGAGTCTCTCGTATATACTACAAAACCTAGTGTTGTCAATCCACTGTATCAGGCTAAGGCTCAACTGACTGTAGCGGGATCGGACGGCTTCTAGCGGGCTGATCAACCCATTATAGCGGGTTGAGGCCCCAATATATACTATAAAAAACTTAGCGTTCTCTACCGCTGTAGCAGGTTGAAGAAAAAATCTACCATAACGTATTCCAAAATCCTACCGAGCTGTGATGACTCGGGTTTCCCTTTATCCTCTCCAATCTCGCTTTCGATCGCCACGCCCTCTACATTGGGTTCTTCTGGAGATAGGATGCTGATGGGTCTTGTAGCGATTCTCTCTTCCTCCTGTCCAAAATACAGGTGCTCATTATGCATTGACTTTGCTGAAAACATTTTAGAAAAGAAGCCCGAAATAACGCGCGCTCTAATTGGCTACAGTTCCATTTTATAATTAACAATTAGATTATGAGGTCGAGATTTCTATCGCGTGATAGTTGATGAGGGCGAAGTCCAAAATTTTTGTCCGAATTTCACAAAAAAGTGTCCGCAATTAATTTGTCCGAAAATAAATTGTCAGAAATATTTTTGTCCAGAAGTTTTTGATGTTAATGTACGCAGGCTAGTATGTTTCTAAAACTAACCTCTTTTGCTACCATTTTATGGGAAAAACCCAGCCTGTATGGACGCTCCTAGTAATACATGTGCGTCTATAATCCAAATGGTACTTTTTTTTAATTCGTGGATACGCGAAGCGTAGAAAGGAGTTATTGTGGAGACTCAGATATGCAAATGTGTCACTCACTCGGATGTCAACTAATCGATCAGTCTTAACGATAATTCTCTAAGGTGTCGAAACTTTTGCAAAAAATCCGCACAGTTCATACATTTACAAAAATAACGAATGCTACAGGATACGATGATTTCATACTACAAATATTGTTTATAACTGGATCGATGAGGTTCTTTTATCATTGAACTATAAACCCACGATTTTTAAGTCTGTGGAGCACGTAATAAACTTCAGCTCAGCGGTACATATATGAGCGATAGCAAATTTGTTTAATTAATTCAGATACGCGCAAAAAAACACACAAACAAGCACACTTGGTCTCGAAGTCAATTTACGATCTGATAAAACGGTCGTTTTTCCAAAACTCGGTTACTGTATTTTTCGTTTGAAAGGAATTCGTGGTTCAAAAAGCCATGTTCTAAACGAGCAGGGGACTGGGTTCGAATACTTAAAATCGATTGAATTGAAAAATGGGGCGCGTCATCTGAAAGAGCAGCCAAACATTCGGTAGGTTTTCCAAATTTGAGAGTTATTGGTTTTAACGCAAAGACATGGTACACTCTTAAAAATCGCTAAAATATATTAAAAGACATTTGTATAGATTGGAGGAACGCTCGTCCCTTAAGTGACTCAAAATGCCTCGATATGATGCTAGGCCGACAAAGACTCTTCAGGTCGAGTAAAGAGTCGATGCTTAGCCGAATAGGATTCGATTAATCGCGAAGCCCTATAATACGATGCAAGACCGACAATAATCAGTCACATATTTAAAATTTCTGTTGAAACGATTAATAGTAATTGAAATAAAAACCCGAACCACAAACTTTCCACATTCTCATTACCATTGATAATTACGAATCTCAGTTATTTTTTCTAAATGCTTTATCCACAGTTCGACGGTGGCGTGGTTGGCGTAGTGGTAAGATCTCTGCCTTCTAACCACAAGATCCCAGGTTCAATCCCCAGCTCAGCCGGGTGTTGAACATTTGTGTGACCTTCTTTTCCACCAAAGTTGACTCAGCTTTCCATCCGGGGTCGGTAAAATGAGTACCAGCTTCTGCTGGGGGCTAACCTGCGAAGGATTAGCGTCCCGTCCAGAAGATAGGAGAAAAGCACTTGCTCCATTGGGCCACGTAAAAGGATTTAGCTTTAGTATCTTTATCCATATTTCACTTTGATTCTTACCTGCTGTGTGTTTTCTTCTTCTTCTAGTTGCTGAACGACATCCGCATTGTCACTTTTTTCTTGAAGCTGGCTCTGAAGTCCGATTCCCTGGATATCTACGTCATCATGAGTGAGGACACTGTACCTTTTCTCCACCTCATCTTTCTTTCTAGAATCTTCCTTCGCTCCTTCGCCTGCAGAATTACTTTTTGGAGTTAGTCAATATTTGTTGGGGAATAATTTGCCGGGAGTAATCAATTATCGGAAATTCAATCAATTTAATGAAAACTAATTTGTCGATTAATATCGGTAATTGATAAAAATCGATCTTCCTAAAATCATTTGAAAACCTATCAAAATCGATGACTTATCGTTCATCATCGATTAAGCAGGGCGTCAACTGTAAATAAAACAAAGTTTAGAGAAAATTGCGCTGTGTGTATGTTTTGTATCACCACGAGTGACAGGATACGTTGAAAAACAGATTGTTAACATCAAACAAAGAGGTTCGAACTTTTACTAATGTGTCTGCTGATTTCTTTATGATGGAACCCCATTACGTTTTTTTACGCAGTATTAATCCTTCCACCATTTTAACTGTCAGTTATTAGTAAACCGACAATCACAAAGTCGGGATGTTTCCTCTCTGTATATCAGTGGTTCGCACTGGTATGGTTGAACCTCTCCACTTTTCGATTGCCGTGCAGCCATATTTTAAAAGCTCTGAATGTCTTAACCTACGTCATATTTTTCAAAAACAACCGCTGACAATCTCAATAGCGACCGCGGTGTTGAACCCCTTCAAGAGACCTTTCTGCATTTCTACATCTAATTTCACAGTATGTAATTCGACTTAGATTTTAAAAACAATCACAGTGTTGATCAACTGTACCAATAGATTTAAGTCGAATATAACAGATAAGTGTAGAGGTCATAACGTTAACATAAAAAAGATAACGGAAAGTGAGCAACTCTGACTTTATAAAGTCTTATTTGAAAGCACCAATGTTACTTTACATATGTACTAAGTAATCCTACAAACCCGGCCACGACAAATGACGAGTTAGTTAATTCTTCCAACCAAGTGATCTTCCATATTGTTTTGCGTCACTAGTCGGCTTTCACAAAGTAGACAAAGTAGAGCAATCAAAAATCCCTTTGCTATAGTTGTTATCCAGCAGTTATCGACCCTTAGTACATATTAACTTTTTTCCTAGGAAAATGTTAATAAGTGCTTAGGTATCATTCTCTGCAGTAATTTATTGGAAATATTCCTGATAAAGGTTTTTCTCCTCAATCAAAAGATCTATTTATTTCCATAACTTTGTATGAACAAATATATTTCTAATATCATGCTAAAATAGATAATACTAGGTAGAACATACCCCGTACTTGTATGTATGTGTGTGTGTGTTTGTGGGGTGATATGCTAGAGCCCATCCCGGCCGAGTAATTTAATTTATTGTTGGAATTTTAGCACCCTGGTATTTTTAGCTTTTTAGTTATTTCAGGGTGTAACACACACCCTCAATGTCTTTTTAGATTTTTTTTGTATTAAATTTTCAGTAATTAAAAAGTGGGAAATAAATGACTGGTGAACCAGTTAACCAGTGTTTTCACGGGTGGAACTAGAAGCAAAGCGAAGCGACGTATTGGAATCAGATTTGCTACAAGAAACCTAGAAAGGTCTAGATAAATATCTAGAAAAAAATTAGAAAATCAATTTGGTTTATCGTATTTGATTTGCTCACAAGAAGTGTTCTACAAAGATATTTTTCTAATGTTTGTTGGCTTTTGTTGCAAATCTACTGACACGTGAAAACACTAGTTAGCTTGCTCGCTAGTTGCGTGTTGCAATGTGGTATCTAGGCACGTGACCAACTCCTGCACTTGTTCTTAGGAATTATAATGGTATAATCATGGTTCCCACTACTCCTGGAATTCCTGGAAAACTCTTGGAATTGTGAAATTTTCTTCCAGGGCCCTGGAAAACTCCTGGAAAAGCAGATAATTTCCCAGTACTCCTGGAAAACTCCTGGAATTTTGTGAAAACATTTTTAACAGTTTTATAAACAAACCAAAACCTGCAAAAGCATCTGACTTACGATTGTACTTTTGTTTTTGCCGAGAGAGAATTTGGAGTTGGGTCCTGAAAAAATATATTTTCTACCCTGGAAAACTCTTGGAAAACTCCTTAAATTTTGTTATCGTTTGTCAGTGAGAACCATGTATAATTCCTATCAACAGGTGTTTCCTTGCCCCGGGTTCGCCAAACCGAATACAGATCAAGAATTAACTTGTTTAGCCAACACAACGCTAGCAATACCTATTTTTCTTCCCAATGTTCTTCAGACACAAAGACTCCATGAGGGGTCAATTGATGTGATATTAAAAATGCCTCCAAAATGGTCAAGAATCATGAAAATGAAACCCATTCTTACTTTGTTCAAGACGAGCCATCTCGCCTTCACTGGCCCGTCCCTCTATACCCACGTCATCAGCTTGTAGTAGGCTGTACCTTTTTCCCTCCTCGTGTCTACCCTCAACCGCCCTCTCTTTCGAGAATAAGGAAATGGAAAAAAAATAAAATAAAAACATGCGATAAAATGAAACAAAAGAAAAGAAAACTCTAAAATAATAATAATAATAATATGATAATGAAATAAACTAACAAAAAAGTACAAGCAAATGAAATTTGTAAAACTACTGATGAAAAATGAAACAAAAGAAAAAAATAAATAATATGGACTGAAATTAACTGGAACTGCACAAATAGACCACTTCCCGGTTCCTGAAAGGTAACGAAGCTTCTACATGAAAGCGAGGCGAAGGTTGACCTCGCACAGTTAGAGAGGTAGAAATAATTAACATACTAATAGGTTTCTTTCTTATGATAATTATTTCAACTTCTCTAACTGTGCCTCGATTTCATGTAAAGGCTTGGTTTGCTTTCAGGAACTGTGAAATGGTCTATCAGGAAACTGGAGCAGATGGGGATAAACGAAAACAAAAATTTGAAGAAGAAGAAGAAGAAGAAGAAGAAGAAGAAGAAGAAGAAGAAGAAGAAGGAGGAGGAGGAGGAGGAGGAGGAGG
>JAOCNB020106460.1:0-11321 GCA_026546465.2 Palythoa caribaeorum | reverse complement strand
CGCATTTTTACACTGAAGATGATCAAGTAGATCGAAAACGTTTTGTACAGTATTTTAAACTTTTATTATAACTAAAAATTTTTTAACCTTATAGATTATTTTTATCGTATATATGGAGAATTTTCTTTCCTATTTTATTGTTTTTGGGCACATTACCTCTTGTGGTTAGGGTCGAATCTATAATTATAATGCAATTGAAGAAGACTAAGCTGTGTATTAGACTGTGATAAAACATGACGGGCATTTTAGAACACTTGAGAAATGTAGAAAACACTCACTTGCGGCTTGTGTTTTCTACATTTCTCCCGTGTTCTGAATTACCCGTTGTGTTTTATCACAGTCAAATATGCGGCTTAGTCTTTTTTTTATTTGCTAATGAAAATATTGGTATTTTGAAGTTTTCGCACAATGACAATTCCCCCAAAAGTGTTTTCTTGCTCCTTCGAAGGAGTAACGCTCGGAACATCAGCTTTTTTTAAACATCCGACAGTAATGAAAATTCATTCCCAACCTTGTGTTGATTTTGAAATAAGTTTTATATACTTGCCGACGCATTCAAACTATAATCAGAGTTATATACAAGACAAAAGAGAAAAGCAAATACATTAAGATCATGCAGTATGTAACCAATATACTGTTAGAACGACTATTAATTCTGAGTAAAGTTGTAAACCCACCACACGCCAGTAGAATCCCACCAAGGTGTTTCCCGCCATCAGAACAACAGAGGTGGGCGTGGCTGTCTTTTCAGTCACGCGGAAGAGCAAAGTCAAAATACTGAAACTACAGATGTCCAAACCACTTCCAGAAACAGAGGTGAAAACTCCTCCTGCAATACCTGTGGAGTTTTGGTTTGGTTAACCAACAGTTAACGTGTTAGTAATCTGTCCCAACTGTGCCCCATACTTTCTATATAAGCAGTTTGGGAGAATTTGGCTTTGCAACTTCAAAAGCTTATTCCACTTGATCAATTCCTTACTTCTCATTACCAGTTGTAATTTTTTGTTTGAGTTATGTAAGGAGAAGTTAGATGTTGATAAATTGCTTGGGGCTAAAAGGGTTAATGTGAGATTCACCTTACCCTTACCAGGGCATGAACTGAACTCTTTCACGTGTTCTGCTTCAGGTTTAACCCTTTCAACTCCAGGCATTTAATCAACATCTAACTCTCCTTACATAACTCAAACAAAATAATATTATTGGTAATGGAAAATAATGAATTGATCGAGTGGAATAAGTTGTGGAAGTTGAGAAGTCAAATTCTTCCAAACTGCTTATATAGGAAGTGTGGGCCTCAGTTGAGAGAATTTACCAACTCATCATTTGTCGTGTTTAGGGCTTAAAGGGTTAACATAACAATAGAGTTTATGTTCGTGGTCATTTAAAATACGTTTTGGGGCTGAGCCAGACGCGAGAGTTAACATGAGCTCTAAGAAGGACTCAAAACATATGTATGTATGCCCAAGAACATGAACTTCACTACTATTATTATCACTTCTGAGGGTATTGGGGGAAAAAGTTAAAAAACATGCAACAAATTTAATAGTCAATAAACAATTACACGAGCATTTGCAAGTTAAAAGTGGTTCCAGTGAAGTTGGCGGGAAATAAATAATTTTGTTTTGTCATTTGAAGATTCAAAACTTGCAAAAATTATCAATAAAGTTTATTTGTAAGTGTTAAAGTTTATTGAATAATACTAATTGTTTCATTATGGTGAAATAAATTTTAGCCCGCCTAATTCTCCATTTTAGCCCTTAAAATATGTCAGAACGCCTGAAAAAGTGATAATAACTGTGTGATGAAAAAGTTAATAACAATAACTGTGAAAAGTAAAATGTAAATTGTTCCAGATTCCGTAAGATGAAAATTTAATTAACAAAACCGTTTTTGTTTTTACTCTCTTGCTACCGGCCCAAAAGAGGTACAGTTACCATCTCGTATATTGTTCGTCTTAGTGAGTCTGCAACCGAAAATTACATTTTAGTCCGGAAAATTCTTCATTTTTATTTCATCCCGTAAAATACGTCACAGTGTACGACAAAGAGATACTGTCTTTGGACACTTCTGCAATTTTAGGATTTAAACGTATCATAGCGAGAATTAAATAAATGACTAATCGCACACCATCGTATCGGCCTTTGTAATCACTTACTGCAATCAAAAAGATGTGTAAACAAAAGTTTATCTCTCATTTTTAGGAAAAGTACCAACTCTAACTTTATTCAAGGTAAAACGTGTCTCTACCTGTAAAAGTCAGCACAACAGCTTTCCAGAGCTTGAAATCAGGTACTGTTTTGAAGGTTCTTCGTTTATGGTACCGATTAAGCAGAAACAGGGCAAAAGCGAAGGAGAACCACACGGATACAAAACCCATCTTCTTCTGCGCAGGAGTTAGGTTTGGGTCAATCCACTCCAGGCCAAAAACTACTCCGAAAGTTCCTCCAACCGAGCAAAACAAAATTGAATACCAATCCAGCTGTATGCGCATCCACAATATGGTAAAGGCCGCTGCAGTCATACCGCAGGCCTGTATCCCCATGGAGAAATCGCGTGCCACATCGGGAGCTATTGAGAATGCAAGCGTCATAATGGGAAACGCCACAGATCCACCTCCCTCACTGGTCATCCCTAAGAGAAAAGACGATTATCGGAAATGCCTATAATTTGATTGGCTATTTCTTACTATCGATCAGGTGATAGATAGTATAGTGCCTGTGAAATTCAATATGACATATTTACTTCCAGATTTTTAGACTTAAGACGATTCGAAGTTTCTAATTGACAAAACAGTTCCAAATTAAACAAAGGGAGCGACAAAATGTGGTGTAAAATTTATCGAAGGTGAGAAACAAATCAATTTAACAGGTTTTTCTTGACGGGCTGCTGTGGTATACCAGCACAATAAACCACAACCAGTCACCGTATCATATTTTGGTTATTTTGGAAAGGACATAAAGCTCAAAAGGGCATAAAGCTCAAAATAACTGGAAACATTATGTTTACTCTTTACGAAAAAAATGTTTTAGTTTTACGAGCCATATTTTTGTCCAACGAATTTTACCATTGACAATGACAATGATTTCATTAGGTACATTTGAGGACTATTTCAAATTTACAAGAAGAGAAAAAACTTATTTTTGGTACCAGCTAGCTGAAATAACCAAAATAGGGCTAAACATGTCAGCTAGCTAAAATGTAGTAAACTACATTTTGCCAGAAGTAAACTACATATTTGGTCAAAGTCTAGTATTTATATTTAAAATGAAAAAGGAAAAAGTATTACAAGAATTCTAAGCCGTCATTGATCATTGTCACCGTTTTCGTCATCATTACAATTATAATCATTTCTACCCCTGTTATCATTATCATCTGTATCAGAATTAATCATCATCAATACCATCAAAACCAAAATTGCTACCAATACCATTATCATCATCATTACCAACTTTACCGCCACTACTGTTACCAACAATGATATTGTTTGGAATGGTTACCTGCTATTATCGATCCAAACACCATGGTAATTGACATATAATATTTGTCAGGAAAATATTGCCAGAAGTTGTATCTGATTGCACTGCTCCACCAAATCACTTGAAAGAGCAAACATGGAATCGCGAACCCCACAATCCTCCTGTGTCGTACTAAAAGTTTTTCCCGCCACGAGGCCTGGTTACCCAGCTCTTCCAGCGCTCTTGCTTGATTTGCACTTAGTGCCTGCCCTGTTGTTTGTGAAAATCGACATTTTCAAGCTGATCACAAATTATTGTAATTAACGTGATATAACCAAAAGCTCAACACATTACCAGTTAATCTGTAACAGCACTTCATAGCAATGCTGTAAATCTTTGTTCGCAGTTGTAATGTTTGTCTGAAGGTAGGATCAAACGGTGGTAACAGTTGATATGAGAGTTTCTGTTCTCTCAATTTTGATAGCAAACTCTCGTGCACTTTCATCAACTCAAATATACTTGGAACATCCATAAGAGTTGCAATTCTCATGGACCGTTTGATCGCAACCTCGTGAGAGTATGTGCCGGAGAGTGAATGATAATCAACTCTCATCACCGTTCGATCCCTGCCTAAAGGTCGTGTTACACGAGTCAACTTGCAACGACGATTTTCCGCGCAACAATGTTACGCGTTGTGTTGCGAGTTTCTGAAACCAATTCAAAAACTCGCAACATGTTGCGCGAGCCCAGTGTTGTGCAGAAAATCGTTCCCGGTGACCTGTTACATGGGAAACAATTTTCCACAACACGGCGTAGCGCAGAAAATCGTCGTTGCAATTTGACTGGTGCAACACGACCTTAAGGCTATGCGCCATAGGAAATGTAAAGGTAGCTGACAATTTGTGTACTTTAGAACTGAAGTACCACTTTACATTCTTACAGTGTTTAAGTTGTGTATAAGGTTAGCTGTCAAAAAACAATAATATTGTTAGTTGCTCTATGACAAAGAAACAGAATTTTTTTCGTTTTAAACATCAGTTCGGGAATGTATACTCTCTGATTTCACCGGCAAAGGCGACAGTAATTTTTAATCATTTACTAGGAATGAACGACTAACCTTCAAGGAAATACTTTTTAAACCATTTTATCAAAGATCTTTTTGGTCGCTGTTCTGCTTGTTGTGGTTCACTGGTCAAACACACCTAAATGAAGAAGAGCAGTGGAGATGTTAAGTTATTTTGTGTTCGCAAAACGTTTAATTACGAGCAATGCTTTCGCGATCTCCTTGGTGAGATTGCAAAGTTATTACCTGACTCGTATGTTGACAAAAATAGTCTTTTGTCTCAATAGACCATTTTAAATTTACAGTTGCCGCCGACTACAATGGCAGCGAACTCAATTTGTATAGTGTTAGCCTCAATATGAAGATAAATATTCCTAAATACCATTGTAGTTTTACACTATGTGAATTGTTGGAGGTGTGACTTCTCGCTCTCCCTCACTAATACTTTTTAATATTTAACAACAAAAACAAGTCTAAGACTGTGCAAAATAAATCTGCAGTCATTTAAATCAGCGGCAACTAGGAATGCGAAACTGGTCTATTATACACTGGTCACTTGACACTTTAATCTAATAAAGCTGTCCTTCAGCAGCATGACGCAGTAGTGTTTTTGTATGAGGCGTTTGTGCTATTCCGTTTTAGTTTGAGTAATGTGTCGAAACTTTCGCCGCACTATATATTTGCATTTAAGAACAAGCGTGAGGTAAAGTGGCATTGGCCAAGTTCTTTTTTTTAGCGTTATTATGGGCCGAGACGACAGCCGTGATGAGCGAAGAAGCTTGTTCAATAAAGGATTTATTATATGGCCAAAGAATTTCACTTTGCTACTATTTTCGGTAACACAAAAACGCTTCCATATCTCATGACTTCATATCAGACTTTGCGTTTTAATTGTTGTATTTGTCGGTTTTTGTTGACCAAATTTAGGATAAATCCTAGCTAAATCCTTTTACGAGCCAAGTGGCCCATTGGAGCCGGTGCTTACCGGCGGTTTCTGTAGTGTTAACGGATGAGAGTCATTGACTCCCCCTGGATGGGACTCTTATCCATCGCAGGTTAGACCCCAGCAGAAATTGTATGATACTTATTTTACCGACCTCGAGAGGATGGAAAGCTGAGTTAACCGTCTTTGACGGAAAAGAAGGTCACACAATTGTTCAACACTCAGCTGAACTGGGGTTTGAACCCGGGACCTTGTGGTTAGAAGGCAGAGATCTTACCATTGCACCAACCGCACCGCCGTCTCCTCTCACCTTTATCAACAGGATTTTTGGCTTAGCAAAACTTATTATTTTCTGCCAACTGCAGCAACGCAATCGTTCAACCATTTCAACGAACGGTTGAAATTACGTCATCAAACGCTCAACTGAAATCCGCTGTAATAAATGATGTGAACAAATAAACTTGCTGTTGTTACTTACCTGATGTCCATTTTGAGCTGTGGCAGACTTGACAGTATCGGCTGCTGCTTGTTGATGGTCCATAATACCTGGCTTTAAAGTAACTAGAAAATCACCAATTTGTAAGACAAAACAAACTGCAGACAAGACTCCTTACTACTTCGTTTTCGTTTTATACTGCGCACTAACTTCGATATATTTAGACCTTTCGTGTACACTAAAATGCAGTTGCGTAAGCATACATTATTTGTTGTTGTTGAAGATTTATTATTTATTTTGTATATTTAATTTTTCTTTGCACAAATGTATAAGGCTTATTTTAATAGGACACTAGACTCGATTAGTTTTAACTACTTCTGGTTTCCCAACACTCAAGTAGTAGTGTAATTTAATTTATTTTGTTTTTCCAGTTGTAATTATTATCAGTGTAAACAAAGTATGTTATCACTGGACATGAAATGCCCATCTGTTTTTTTTTCTTTTTGCGATGCTGTTCTATTTCGCTCTGTTTTTCTCCTAGCAACATTAGAAATTACCAAATGGAAACGGTTCCTCTATTGGATTAGTAAAAAGTGGTTTGTGAGATGAAGTTAAGGCCACTAAATCACTTTTAGAACGGAAGGTAGTCCTTTGTTTTGGAGGAATAGAAACTTGACGTCACACCCCATTCTACTATCAAGTCGACTTGTTTCGAAGTTTTCATTTTACTTTTGACAAGTCTTGTCCGCCCTTGGTCTGGTTGGCTCCCTCGCAGCTTATTCACGCAATTGTTATCTGTGTAGTGCAGCAAAGCACTACCGGGAACTGTTATTCATGTAGATAGAATCATAGAGAGAGGACGTCAAACTGTGGTAAGAGCATGCGCATGCAGCGAAATATATTTAATACATCTCCATGTTTCTTTTTTTGAACCATTAATCAAGGCGAAACAACATGTAAAAACTATGTAGTCAGTTCGATCATTCCAAAACTGGATACTTGTGAAAACGCATTTGTATGACGTGGCTAAGAATACGAACAAAGGAAGATGAAGACTTTAAAAACAAGACAAAACAAGAAAATGGAGAGAAAGAGGGAAAAGTTACTCACCAACAAAGTCAGAAATGTCGCGCTACTGTACGCAGCAGAACAAGAAAGTTTGGTGTTTTTCTATCAAATATAAATTGAATTAACAAATAGATTCCATGTTGGCGTACGTCTGTTCGGTAATAGATCATAGATGGCGTCAAACTGTGGCAAGAACAAAAACTTGCCACGCGAGGCGATAGCCGAGTGTGTCACTGATGTTCTTACCACGGTTTGACGTCCTCTATGATCTGTTACTGAATAGACGCACAAAAATATTTGAATCTATTTGTTTTATATAATTAAAAACTAAAAACTTTGTAATGGTGACGTCAATCGTGCGTCTGTCCTCTCATATATGATAGGCGAGAACCAATCAAAATGGGAGAATAACTTAGGTTGTTACCTTATTATAGGAAATTAACGCTCCATGAAATTAAGGTATTGGAAATTAACGCGACTTAAATTAACGCGAATTTAACGGAAATCGACTTTTGCATAAAGAAGATTAACGCGAAGGAGGAGGTATAATTTCACAATAAAGAAAATTAACTCGATTGAGACACAGTTGGTGGTGACAACTGGAACAAATTTTTTCAACTCGTGACGCAAAAAAAAATTAAAACAGAACAAAACTGAGCGATGTACTTCACACAACGGTACGCAAAATTCTAAACGTAGGGTTACTTGACGGAATCTGGCCATTTCTAGCGTTTTTCACGCAGTCCACGATACCGGCCGATCTCCACCCCGATAAAATAATACCCTTTCCTTTAGCTTGTAGTTAATGCTTTTAAGGTGTCAAGAATGTTAGAGCAGGTTCCAAAATTGGGGTTAAAATACTGGAAATTAAGAGTGCGGAAATTAACGCTGCACTTAATCAACGTGGCGGAAATTAACGCTTAACAAAATTAACGCGACTTAAATTAACGCGAATTTTAACGATTCGCGATAATTTCATGGAGCGTTAATTTCCTATAATAAGGTACTGTAAGTGGGATCACTTCTGGCGGTTTGTTTTCTACTCCCTTCCACACGTCTTTACTTTTTAATGTTGGCCATCCCTCCTTCTTGCGAGTACTAGTTCCACACACGCACCGACTCAGACACTTCATTTATAACAATAACTTAAGTTTTTATTTACTTAACGGGTGCTTAAAATAAGTATATACTTTCAAAAGTTTCCCTAGTTTGAACTTGTAGAACATGGTATACTCTCCTTTGCGCTAACTCAACTTATTTATTGGTATGTTTTCTTGCAGCAAAAAATGATCTGGCAAGAAAGTCTTTCCTCGCCATAAAAAAAAAAAGGAAAATTAGTTATCATGGGTTGATGGCTTCTTCAATAAACACGTAACCAGGCTCTACATCGATTGTCATACTCCACTTGTTAAAAAGGTTTAAAATTATAGGTAAAAATCTTCTTGATCGATATACCAAACACTAAACGTTTTCGAACATTTAGTTCATCATGATGATAATGAAAAAATTTTCAAAAACGTTCAGCTTTTATTATATCGATCAATAAGATTTTTATCTATATTTTTAAGTAGTCTCTATACATCATTTCAAAACGAGCCTCGTTTGTCCAGATTTCGATCCTGGAACCTTCTCGTACATCAGCTTTCGTTTCTTCAAAGGTCTGTACCTATCAACTGGTGTTGCAAATATTGATGTTAATTGAAAAATAATTAAATAAAGCTTGCTATATATAGCTAGCTCTTCTTGCATTAAAGGGACTAAATTACCAGAACACGGCTCAACGAGGTTGGAACGCAAACATTTAAAAAGCTCACTCATCACACATAAACAAGGATCACAGTCGACATTGGAGCACAGCGTCACAGCCGTCTGTAGAAAGTTGGGAGTCGATTTTGCTGAGGGAGAAAAAGCGAAGAACCCGAAGAAAAACGCTCGGAATCAGATTGATATCGTCAAATTTCAGCTCACGTGCTTAGCCTGGGACGGTTTTAGATGTGCGAGACACAAGTGATCATTGCAACACCAACCTAACTCTCCTCGATTTCGGTTCTAACAGTTAATATTTGTTTTTCTAAAATTAAATGGATGTTCTGAAGTAGATAGCTACATTTACTCATATACCTAGAGAAAATGTTCAGCTGTTTATAATGTAGGAGGGATGTCAATTTCAGAAATCGGGGTTCAAGCTCCTACAAGATATTCATTGGCGAATTACCAAAGTCTGCTTCACGTGTTACTGTAAAATATCTCAATTTTCGTGGATTCATTCGGCATGTTCCGTGCGCTGTTTTCCAACTAATCTGCCCCTGCATGTTGCCCCCGCAACAGATACACTCCTATCACGCTACATGCACGTGCTTTTTTGCCCCACGTGCTTTTTTGTCCCTACTGGATGGTTCGCTTCACCCCGCGCTATCCCAGCCCTGATAATGGTTGGAGCACCCCACGTCAAACTTTCCACGTGCGCCGACTCAGGTTTTTCATCGTGTTGGATGTGGCCAAACGATAGCGTGGTGCAGTTTCATGATGTTTCATTTGGTTAAAAATTGTTGTGCTACTGAACTGGGAATCAAGTATACGGTGGTAGGTAAAATTATACTTGTATTTGTGCCATAAAATATCAGGACTCGTCAGCTACCTACGAGAACACTCTATGTAAGGTGGAATCAAGCTCGACAGCAATCGTTTTACCTTGGTAAAAATCTGCTAGGCATAATATTGCTTTTAAAAATACTGCATAACTCAACTATCCAGTTGAATTCAGAGCTGCAAACATAACGCAAGAACAAAATAAACATAACTGAACAGAACAAAGCTGGTCTGTTCTGAGTGGAGGCCTAAGGAGCACAAACTACGCTGTATAACTGTTGACCTTGGAGGAGATGCAAGACTAACTATTTTGATGTTTGCACTCCGGCTCAGCAAGTAAACTATCGGGATTTACCTACAAGGGTTTACTAACAATAAACGAGAATTAAAGAACACAAAAAAGCCGTGGAACAGTTAGAGGCTTAAAAATCTGCCCTCGCGGATCACCACAAAATGTCTGGTCATGACATTGCATCACATGGAATGAAGCTAGAATTCTTGGCACTTGTGAAAATTGGCGGAAACGGCGCTTTCTCGAAGCCTGGCAAATTAACAAAACAAACAATGCCATCAACCATGACGATGGATTAAAATTGCCTAGGGAATCTTTAGGTATTGTACTTAAAGACAAAAAACAAGATGCAAATTTGAACTAAATTTTATGTTAAATAGCCTCGCGAAATCATTTCTTATCACTTCCCCTTAAGAAGGATAGCGTCATATCCGAAACGTCGGAACATTTTTAGATTTATTTTAAACTTTTTAACTGGGGAAGCAGTAACTTTATATTTATATAGATTTTTGTGATAATGAACGAGAAATTTCAATACTGCACAAGGCTGTGCGGTGTGAAAAATTTCAAGTTTATTGTTAGTGTACAAATGTAAATAAATCCCGATAATTTACGAACAGTTAGTGCGTTAACATTTTGTATTACTCAATTTTAGTGCACTGCGCAAAGAAACACAGCACTGAAATCTCTAAATGTACTAGGTAAACCGGACTTTAATGCGTTTCAAAGTTGATACAAAATAAATCATAGGTTTTAAAAAATATATCTTAAAATACAGGAACATGACGATCGAATAAATACTGGATGTTTTTTAAAATTTTTTAAAATGGCAAATTGTGAGTCAGTCGAAGCCATGGTGTAATGGCAGCGGTGTGTTGAATACACCATGATAATGACGTCAAGGCATGGTTGTTTCGTCCTAACTCAGTATCACGTGATATACAAATCAGCCAATCAGAAAATCGAAATTCTAACGTCCAACGTATAAAAATCAAACAATATAAAGTTTCTTTCCCTCTTTTTTTATTACGGTTAAGAAGTAAACAATGATAAACATTCAATGACGAATTTTCGGAACCTTTTTATAACATGAATATCAATCTGATAGTGCTGGAATAGCCGCTTTGAGGCTGCCAGATTTCAAATTTTCTCGTCCGATAAGAACACGACATCCAAATGCCTGAGATAACAATAATTATGATAATAACAATAGCAATCTCAATTATAAAAAGTCATTTTGTTTTTATAAACACCTATTGTTTCTGCAAATTATGTCTTCCAGTTCTGGTTTTTCTACATTAATCGTTCTTTTCTCAATCATTTCAATACAGAATGTCACCAAAATTACAGGTTTTCTTTTCTTCCTACTATGTTTTCACATATATTTGGCTGTCTTAAAATTGTTAAGTATTTTTAGTAGAAATTGGCTTTCGCCAGCCTTTGTTTATGCATTCATTCATGGTCCGCACTATTTA
>JAOCNB020106429.1:0-11322 GCA_026546465.2 Palythoa caribaeorum | reverse complement strand
AGGTCACACAAATGTTCAACACTCGACTGAGCCGGGGATTGAACCCGGGACCTTGTGGTTAGAAGGCAGAGATCTTACCACTGCGTCAGTCACGCCGCCATGAAGTCGAAGAAGGGAAGGAAAAACGTGCTACAATAACATAAAAACTGGTTTCTTATTACAAAACTGATATAAACGCGAAATATAATAACTTTATTTTGCCATTGTACTTATTTTAATTGTATTTATATTTATCATGAAAAGAGACATGTCTTGGGCTACAAATAGTCACCGGCAATCATTTAAGACAGCTGGATCCGACGATTTGGCCTTCGCAACATGTTTGTTTTCACTTCTTGTAAAAGGATTATAGGGATTTAAAATACCATTGTAGATTGTTATTGCTTAATCTGGGGCAGCTTTTAAAATTTTAATCTTGCTAGAATTTTACCCTATTTTCGTTTTGGGGTATCGGGGAGCCTTTTTCGTCATAATGATTTTCCTTCCTTATTATTATAAAAACAGCTCTTTGGATCCGTAGGAGGCCCTCTGTTACCGCATTCACTCTTGTTCGTCTCAGTCAGTCTTCCTCTCCTTATTATAGGTCTTCTCAGTCAATCTTCATCTTCTTCTTGTTCTCCTTGTTCTTTTTGTCATTCTTTTTCTTCTAGTTCGTTTGTTCTTCTTGTTCTTTTTGTTCTTCTCAGTCGCCTTCCTCTCCTTTTTCTTTTGTTCTCCTTGTTCATTTTGTCCTTGTTCTTCTTTATTTCTTGTTTTTCTTGTTCTTTCTGTTAGTGTTTTTGTTCCTCTAGGTCAGTCTTCCTCTCCATTCTTCTTCTTCTTCTTCTTGTTATTGTTGTTGTTGTTGTTCTTCTTCTTCTTTTTCTTCAGCAGAATTTACAGTGAATCTTTTTATGTTTATGCTGTATCGCTAAGTTTTAGTAAATTTTCTACCACAGAAACTTTCCTAGTTATCAAGCCTCAGTCTGAGCTTGTTCTTAAATTGTTCTTAAATTTTGGCAAATTTGAGCCTCGTTGTTTGATTCTTATAAAGTTGTTTTTATATCTAAAAAAAGCGTGTATCGAAACTGATGCAAAATGTAAACTGAAAACGGTAGATTGTTATACAAGAAATAAGTTCAGTGCAGTGCAGAAAGGCCAAAAATATTTTTATATCGTATAAAATATACAGTTTCACTACCTACTTGAAAATGGTGTTCACGATTTGACAAAGAATAACCTGTCTTGCGTGTAGTATGTGGTGTTAGAGCATATTTTATATTTCTACCGTTAGTATTTAATTTAATTTATTTTAGCTTAAAATTCTGCAGATGGTCGAAAAATTCTACTATAATGCTGGCTCAAATTCTCAGTTAGAGGTTACAATAATGCTAAAAAAATGCCAGCATAATTTAAAAAGGCCCACTGAAAGTTTGACCAAAGGCCAGATGAGTCAGTTTTGCATGATCTTGTTGTTACTTTATTTTGATATTGGCTAAGTGTTAACAGCTTCATCTCATCTGTTTTTGCACCTATAAATTTTCTGCGCGTTTCAATTGTTTCTGTGCTTGCTTTTTGTGTGATAATAACACTATATTTGAATTTTTTAAATGCGGTCACAGATGTTTTAAAAATGAATTCAGTTTAAATAAAAATCTAAACAAGACATTTTAATTTTCCCGCACGACGAAACCATTGTCACCAAAAGAAATTGCTCTAATAGATTAGAATCGGTAACCAAAAATTATTTTTTTTGTTTGGCCTGAAACTTTGTGATAAGGGAAAAGATTATGTAGCCTGCTTGGTGTTCAAATTCAAACTTAAATACGACATATAACCCTGTTCATTGTATAACTGAATTTAATCGCATTTCTGAATATATCTATCTCTGACGTTTCCAAAGTATAGTTCCTGAACCATTTATGCATGTCCATAATCCAGGGGAGTTATTTATTCGTTAAATTATGGTTTTCTGCTGATAGCGCCTCGATGAACCTAGCTCACAGCTTTGAATTCAGTAAGTTGTCTGAGCAATTATTTCTTTCTTATTTTAAACAGGTCTTAGCAGCAGGCAAACAGAATTTAAGAGTTTTGTTTTGTCGGAAAGATCACAGAAGCAGCTGCCGTTTTTTTCTTGGTTCCTCAATTTCCAACGCGTTATACCGGATGAAAAAACCACCCAAATTTTAAAGGTTCTACCAATCAGATTGCTTGAACGCTTGTGATCCCATATCAACCATGACAATAGAAATTCTAAAGAATGATGTTGATATTGTAATATCAGAAATTTCTTCGAAGATTATTGTGTTGCTACCTAATAGCAATCAATGTGTGGAAGCGTTTCAATCAGTAAAGTGAATATTACAAAACTAATCCGCTCGGTAACATTATTATTATTATTATCATTATTATCATCGTTAGATAAATTGAAACAAAAAGAATATCCCAAAATTCAATTAAAACACTAGCCTTAAAAGTGACGAGTATTTTTCTAGGAAATTTTTAACAATTAAGCAAGCAACCGAGTACATCATGTTTTAGGTTTTGATAATTATGATTTCCCTAGCAGCAGTGCTGCCCGAAACTGTATAAAAAAGAGTTTTAATCCGCTTCCGATAGGAGTTTGGTTTAGTGGGTCGAGATTGTGATCCTGACCGGTAATTATTGGGTGAAGCGCCGTTACACGGACAAGTTTTCCTTGACAATTATCATTGCTCGTTTATAAAAAATCAACATGTTTTCTTCGACAAGTTTTGCTTGTGTGGACGGTGACACAAGTTTTCTTTGACATGTTTTTCATGAAAAGGAACAACTGCTTGTGTAGACGATGAAAAACTTTAGCCATGTTTTCCAGTCCCTAGCTACGTGATTGGAACTCCACAGACTTCCCTTGTCTGAAGCGAACGTGACACTGGAATCTAGTGTCATTAATATTCCTTGACACATTTTCCTTATTGTCCGTTTACACGAACTAATTCATCCTTGATAGTTTTTCCTTAACAAGAAAAAGAAAGCATGTCAGCTTTCCAATAAACAAGTTTTCTTTGAGTTCAGCCTGGGTCCGCAATACTTTGGAAATTATTCTCAAATTAAGACTCACCTTGCCACATTTTTCTTGTCGTCCGTTAACATAAATAAATTTAATCCTTGACAAGATTTCCTTAACAAGGAAAAGCTAACCGTTGAATAAGAGTTTCATTCTCGAGGCAGAAAAATCAGTCAACTTTACCCCATTTTCGAGCAGATTTTTCCTTGTCGAGGCGGAAAACTTGTTCCTGTGTTCCATTTTGGATTGACTATATTTAGGTAATTCAGAGTACTTCTTAGTAAGTAATATTCAGTGGAACTGCTTTTCCTTGACAAAATGGAGACGCCTCAAACCGTTATTTAATTTATCAGATCGATTGTTTGTATTAGATAGGAAGACAAAATCTGGATCCTATGACCAAACAAATGAAACATGCAAGTAAAATAAAAATGCGGTTTTTAGACACTGAATTAGTAAAATCTGCGATAACTAATAGGAAATACGGTGAACAGCACTTTCCGTATTTCGTAAGGGAATTCACGTTTGGATAATTACCAATTTATTTTTATTCTTCCTCAATCGAGTGAGCCTTAATCGTACCAATTTATCATCTCTAATCTTTGAGTCACAAACTATAATCTTTGAGTCACAAACCATAATCTTTGAGTCACAAACTGTAATCCTTAAGTCACAAACTATAATCTTTGAGTCACAAACCATAATCTTTGAGTCACAAACTATAATCTTTGAGTCACAAACTGTAATCTTTAAGTCACAAACTATAATCTTTGCTTCTCACGATACTGAGAGTTTCTCACAGGTTGTGACACCAACAACATTTATTATTTCTTTTCGGGTCGTATTCACAGCCAGGCAACCCATCAGGATCGCACTCTCTATAGCTAAGTCTATTGAGTCAATACTAAATACTCTAGGTAGTCCATGACAACACAAAAGACCTTTACCATTACCATTACCAGATTGATCTAATCCATGCTTTATAGTCGACTCTTATCAACAAGCTGTAGTTAATAAAATATACATGGTAAACTGATTAAATTGGAAAACTAAAGTGATATTGAAAATAAGTAGAAGGAGAAAGGAGAACGCTATACTTGTTTTTTTTTCCTCTCAATTTCAATTTAATATTTGTATAAACACTTTCCGAGTATTTGAAATCGTAAATACTAAGGGACACTAAGAGGCCAAAACATTATCTTTGCCAATACTAATTTTAGAACATTTTACATGGGTACTAAAGCTACACATATCGAAGATGAGATATAACATTTAGCTTATAACAAGCCCAACAAAAGCTGGAACAGGAACAAGCTCAAGAAGAACAAGAAGAACTAGAAGAACAAGAAGAAAAAAGAAGAACTAGAAGAAAAAGAAGAAAAAGAAGAACAAGAAAGACAAGATGAACAAGGAAAACAAGAAAAACAATTAAGAAGAACAAGAAGAACAAGAGGAACAAGAAGAACAAGAAGAACAAAAAGATCTAGAAGAAGAGAAACAAGAAGAATAAGAAGAACAAAAGGCACGAGAACCACAATTAGAACAGTACTGATCTAGAATAAGACGAACAAGAAGAACAAGAGGAACAAGAGGAACAAGAAAAACAAGAAGAACAAAAAGAACAAGAAGAACAAAAGGAACAAGAAGAACAAGAGGAAAGAGTTTTAGGAGGACAGGTTTTAGGAAACCAAGAAAAAGAAGACACATCGTTGAAATGAATCCGGATGCAGCCTAGCCAAGGTACAATTTGCTTTCGATCACAATATCAAGGAAAATATTGACGCTGATAGAACTGCTTAAGAATAGTTCGTCCTACTGGTTGATGTTTGTTATGATTCATTAAAGTATCATCAGTTCTGTGAGAAGTCTTGAGAACAGAAAAAGGTAAAAATGCAAATTGAAGAATCACAACTCAAAGGCAATCAGGTGGTTCCAACGTGCTGTTGTATTGTACTGTTGTTGAGTAGTTAAAACACTGAAGAAAGCAAAATAGAAAACTGTACTTGCCATTTTGGTGGGCATGCATTGTTGTGCGAGTTTCATAAACTGTCCTGATAACAAAGTGAGTTTGTTCAAAAGTACAGAAATCAGTTTCTGTGTTGGCTGACTTAGACTCTTATACTGAGTTTATCTCCAGTAAAACTCCTCCAGAATATTCTACTGGCACATAAAATGAAAAAATTTGATACGCAGAACTTGTGTAGTATATTAGGTAAATGTGCTGTTAATCAACTGCCATTAGCCAGGTTAATTCTTGCCAATTTGTTTACGAAAATATATATTTCCCTTTATTAAAACGAGTTTTCAGCACTCTGATCATGAGGTTCGGTGGCATACACTTTTGCGATCGCAGAACCAGAACCTTAATTCGTTCATATCAATTTTTTTAATAATTTGTTTTTGTGATGAGCGTTGTGAAACATTGCTCATCAATACCATTAAAACTCTTGCTTGTTTTAGAATTTAAATGCAATAAGAAGAAAAAAGCAAAATCGGGTCTTGATTATTAACATTTTTGGTGAAAAATACACTGACCTTAAACAAAACATTTTAAAGTTAAAAATTTTAATGAATAACTGTTATCTTTTAATTCAATTTCTTTTTGAAAAAGGTTATCTGTGTTAATGATGTAATTTTTAGCCGGTTACGCTGCAAAAGAAGGAGAAAGGAATATTTGGTCAGTTCTATTTATATATATTGTTCGGTGTACGAAGAAGCAATCTCAACTGATCGTCAAGGAAGCCCTCGGGTAACACAACATCTATATATATTTTATTATTGAGTGCATGGCGGTTAGATGAAAGAGTTTTTAGCAATATGTTATAGAACAAAATTATTTTCTTTTTTAATCTTTTAAAATTGAATTCTTGAGTTAATTGGATGACATATAGTTTACAAAATAATCACTAAAAATTAGGATTATGTGCGTACGCTAGGAGTAACCTTCTTGTTTCTCTTTCAAAGGCAGAAAAAAATTGAATCTGCTCATGATCAAAACTTAAACTGATTTAGGGCAGCAATATAGCAAAATAACAAAAACAAAGCTACTAGGATAAAATATAAAACAGACAAAGTGATTCTTGACGATGAAAGTAAAAACGCTCGCAAAATAACAGAGATTCAGAACGAATACAAAGTTTTCTACAATGTGTTCCGGCCGGAACGAATTAGTATAAGACTTATGACGTGGAGAAAGGTGCGTGGTGGTGTTCTGAATCTCAAACAATCTCGCTTGCATTTTTACATCATTCGTCAATGAATCTCTTTTTTGTTTTATATTTTATCATAAAAATATTTTTTATGTTGTTTTACGTTATTCTTGCTTTTAAAAGATCGACTCGCATTTTGATCAGTGAGAAGAATAGCGACTTTTATGATATATTTTGATTGTGATTTATATTTTGATTAAAAAATGAGCCTCGGTGCTGATTTGATGCGATCTATTGAAAGTTTACTGGTCCTATCGTTTGATGTCTCGATACTTGAAGGATAGTAGTGATAATGTGGATAAGATCGCCGAAATTGAGAAATCGATTGCCTTTCTAAGTTCAAATTATGATGATTTGATTGGAAAACTATCCAAGTTGAAATCTAATTATGAAAATTTCACTCAAGAGCTTGCCGACCTGAGAATTCAATGCTTCGCTATGATAAACGAGTATTCTGAGCATACTGAGTATGAAAGACAATGTTCTCTAAGTACTATATTATTCTTGTAAAATCTTAAGCCTTGTTCACACTTGTGAATTAAGCGCAAGCGCAAGCACAAGCACAGAAAAATCCAAGTGTGAACATAAGTGAAATAAGCACAAGAACAAGCAGAAGAAAAAGAAACATTTTCCTTTCTCTTGTGCTTGTGGTTATGCTTATTCTTATTCTTATTTCGTTTATTTCATCAGTGTGAACATCCGTGAAACAAGTATAGGCAAAGAACACAACACACAGTCCACTTTGCGCGTGCGTATTGTTCATTTTCTTGTACTTATTTCAAGTGTGTGAACACAGTTTCCTTATGCTTGTAGTTGTGCTTATTTCGTTTGTTTCACCAGGGTGAACATCCGTGAAACAAGTATAGGCAAAGAATACAACACACAGTCCACTTTGAATGGGCGTATTTTTCATTTTCTTGTCGGCTTATTTAATTTCACGTGTGAGAACATATAGTTTTCTTATGCTTATGCTTATGCTTATAACTCAAATATAAGTGTGAACCAGGCGTTATGTACGAATAAACCATCGCCATTGTCATTGCAATATGCCCTTCATCCTGAAAAGTTACAACCGATCTTTTGCGATCATTTGACGATCTTCTTTAATAATTCCATTTCTTGTGAATTCCCAGTATTTGGAGCCCAACTTCTTTTTAGATCTATTTCGGATGAAAGTAAATCATTACTTCCTCTCACCGCGTACAAGCAACTTCCCACACATTGCTTGAAAACTTAGATATTGTGTTTTCTCCTAAGGCCAAACAAAACTTAATTTTGTATGCTTCTAAAAATTAGGATAGGCCAAGTTAGGCAAGATAGCATGTTTTTTTAAATTTTTGAAAATAATTTTATCTTGCGCAAACTTCCTTTAATAGCAGCAAAGCGAAGAACTTTGATCATTTTTGGACTCTAGTTTATTATGACTTGAAATATGGGATGGAATCATTGTAAATCCTTTCTTCGCTTCAGTAAAACAACTCCTACTAGTTTTTAGCTCGCTCTTTGTGCGATCGAGGCTTTAAAACATTGTCTGTAGCGAGCAGCCGAGTTGGGTTAGCAAATGGCGCCCCGTGCACGTTCATCTTTTTGGCGATCGCGAACACCGAGCATTTTGTCAAAACATTCTGAGCGACAGATGGTCCTCTACAAGCTAGAAATACTACAGTTCCACAAAGCAAAAAAAAATCAAAACACAATTATTAACATAAAGACATAGAGGACAAACTATACTATGAATTCCGACTTCAATTTATCTTTAACTGCCCTCCAATTTGAAATTTCACATGTGCAATTACAAAATTTACAGAGCAACTGGATTTCGTGCATGCATCGATCGCGTGAGCAAATTTCACTGAGATAAATGCCAATATAAATAGCTGTTGGCGAAATAAAGATAAAAAAGCCTCGTTTAAAAGGTTAATTCAGTTCTTAGAGTTCGGTCAAGAAAAACAAAACTCTATCGGTTGTTGTTTCATTCGTCAATTTTTGTACTGTAGAGTGACTTCCAGCGCTTTTTGGCGTACGCACCTTTACAGGTCACCACTTTTCGCGCTTGTTCTCGACAACGACAAGTTTGAAGTTGATTGTATTCCGTATCCATTTTCTATTTGGCTAAACGACGCGTGATTTTTCCCAAATTGAACTCGGCCCCATTCGATTCCCGATAATAACTAATCAATAAAAGAAAAGGCGAAGCGGATCATTTGAGCATTTACTCATTTTTCGGAAATGAACATTCAAACAACTTTAAAACACAGCGACCACGATTACAATTTATGTGCGAGCATTCGAGCAGGTGCCAAAATTTGCGAGCAATTTAATTTTAAAACTTCGGGAATTTGCTTCACCTATAAATTAGGGACCGTCGTTAACCGGAAAGAGGCAATTTAATTTTTGTTTGGCTTAAGTTGTTCCGGATTTGTGAAACGAAAATTCATTCTTTCTCTTGTATCTGTAGCCGTTAAACGTAATCCTATAACCCGCCTTTTTAACATACTTTCCAGTTCACTTTCTTAAAATCAATTTGTCAAATTGACCAGAAATATAGCTTTTAGACTTGATACAGTTCGATTAAGTTCTAAGCAACAGGTAGACGTTAGTTTTATCAGAACCAAAAATCTGTTTGCTCATCTTCTTAACTTTTTACACAAATTGAGCCTCAATTCTTCCTAATTTTTTTTTCAACGTAAAATTTCGCGTATTAGTAATATACAACTTTGTCGCCGAATTTCTTGACAAGAATAAACTCGCACTAAGAAATGTTTTTTAAACAGAATCTTAAACCGTTTTGGTTTCTTAAGTAAGATTCTTGGAGAAGAAACGTAAAATGGCAAGCGTTTTTACCAGGTACGATTTTGTACTCCACGATGATAAAACAATAAACCATCGGTTCGTGAATAGACAAAGGGCGTCAAATGAAGAGATCAATTTCACCTTCATTATCAGTTGTTCCGGCAAAAGCTAGTGAGGTCCATTAAAAACATAGCCAGAAACGAGCTGCGTTGGCATACAGTCAAAACAACCTCACTCAATTTTTTGTTTATAAATTGTTTTAAAAGATTACTTTTTTTTGCTAGGCAAATTGAACTTCCGCACTCAGTATCCATGGCAACTGAATAGCTTCTTGCTCGGGGCAATACCGCTTTGGGAATTATGAACTAACAACCAGTTGACCACAAGGTTCGCTGTGATTGGACAATGTAAACTACTAAAGAAGGCTGACTGGGATATCTTATAAACGTTCTATCTTACGTCAACGACAAGAACTAGAGTCCAACAGTCCAGTGAGGTTAACTTTGTTTGTCTTTACACACTTGTTTCACATGGCACGTGAAGTTAAGATTTTTGCCTTTCTCATTGTCTTTCTATTCTCTCTAATCCTTCCTCCTTCGACACATGGATTTCATCAAGGTACCGGTAACGTTGGAAAGGAAATAGTTCAGGTATTTTTCTATTTCATTTTTTTATATTTTTGGTGAGAATATTTAAAGCAATGACAAAGGTTTTAAAGCATGTAGGAGAGCGAAGTAATTTTTCTTATCTGGCACCCGTAGGGCGTTCTACTTGAGAAACACTTAAAGTCTGTTATGTTTTAAAATTATGAAAAACAACGTTAATCACTCGCAAAATAGCATAAGTTTTATTTGAAATTGTGTTGTTTAAGAGCGATTCTTCCTACCACATAAAATGACTTAGGTAAAAAGGATTTTTTGGCTTAACGTACCCCTAGCTGTTATGAAATATTTGTCATTCTCGTGACATTAGACAATTAAAAAGACGAAAATTTCTTTTTCAAAAATTTAATCAGGATAAATTAAGCTTTCAACAGTTCTTGTGGGTTGACAAAAGTATTTCAATTTAAGAATGTTTTTCAACGTTGAAATTGTTATTGTTTTTTGCTTCAGACAGCACCTCCCCGCGAGCTTATGGAGAGAAGAGAAAAAGTAAAGAAGACAAGGTCGTTTGACAATATACAAGCGATAGAAAATTCTCTGCTGGATGCAGATTACAATCAGTGGAGACGAAGGAGGCAAATATTACGGCAAGGAAGAAAAACTGCAACAAATTAATACTTTAACATAACAAAGGCAATGAAAGTTAACAAATAAAATGCTGACTTTGTTGAGATTTGGTGACACTTTATAATCAGCTCAATACATTTTGGTAAATTCTCCTTAATATTTTGAGAGGGAGTTTGTAATTGCCATTTAGTAAAAACTCGGGCCCAGTCTTGCCTAATCAACCAGCTCACCTCGGGTGGTCGAGTGATAGCTACGATGCTCGCACCTCCACATTTACGATCCCAAATAAAATTCGCAGCCGGCTGTTGTTCAAATCCTGGAGCCAAAATTCACTAAGGTCAAGTTAATCAAAAACTGGTTAACCCAGAGTTAACCAATTTGCAATGTTGTTGTTTCTAATCTTTTAGAGCGAAAAACTTGAAGTAATGTTGATAAACGAATTATCATGGCTGCTCTGACGAAGGGCTAACACTCGAAACGTCAGCTTTTACAAATTCCTACAGCAATGATCGATAATTCGTTTATCAACATTACTTCAAGTTTGTATCTGCTCGCCGACGCATTTTTAAAAACAATTACTAAAAGTTTTAGAGAGAGGTCTTAGCTGTAATTTTGGGGTTAACAACTTTTTTCTTTGGAAAATCTGAATGACGGATATTTTAAGAAGAACCGCAAATATTTTTTTGAAAATGAAAGCTATGTCAGTTTTGGCTTAATCCGGGGTTAAAGTTAACCAGTTTTTGAACAACCCAGCCAAGAATTTGTTTTGATCAAAAAAGATTTACGATTCTTGGGGACCGTTCATTATTTATGGCCGGGATGGGGGCCGAAGAGAAATAGTAGATTAGTGGGGTAACTGGAAAATATATTTAGCAATTATTGAATGAGACTGAGTAGGATATGAAGAATTCTGCAGGTCGAGGAGGGTGTTATCCACCGAGGCCGAATCTTCATATCCAACGAAAGCCGAATTTAATAATTGCTTTATCATTCATTCAAAATATTTTCAAACTCTTAAAGGAGAAAATGAGCTGAGAAATATTTTCTTCGCTCAAACTTCTAAACC
>JAOCNB020106401.1:0-11322 GCA_026546465.2 Palythoa caribaeorum | reverse complement strand
AGGTTGCGAAAACAAGCATCGTTTATTTTTCGCAGCCCATTTCCTCTGAGCGACAGTTTGTGTAAATTGTTTTGGAACTGAAAGTGCCCCAAGTCCTCAATTGCATTGTAGTCAAGTTCTAGGACTCGTGGATACACAAATGGCGGCAGGGCAGCGGGTAAAATCGCTGATTTGAGTTCTTTTGCTGAATGTATTTGTGTCAAGTTGACAATTAATTCATTATTGTCCCAGGGAAAATTCGGAGGCCTTGTGAGCATGTTGTGCTGTAAAACTAAATTTTGAAGCATTGGTATTTGCTATTTTAACCTTTTTGGAAGATGTTTCATTTTGAAGTAGTCAAGTTCAAGCGATATCATCTGTGACCATTGATGTTGCTCCAAGAAGTTTAAAACTTTCTCTGCCATTGCACCACCGTTTAAAACTATTAGATGCTCGATACCCTTTAACGAAGGTTTTGCTTCCCTTTTCTGAATATCCGGAATAATTTGGGCTTCAACTTCCAGTTTTAAATTCTGTAGCTGCATTACATTACTAAATGTGGACAAAGAGTCCATAAAAACATTGCATGCGCCGTTGAAACTTAATAAAAGACGCACGTTTTTGAGTTGTATATTTTCGATGTTTCTGAACTCAATATTGACCTTGGACGAGCAAGTTATGGCCAGTGCGAACATTACTTGTTGGTCTTCTGAATTCAGTTCCTTGTTTGTGAATTCAGAAATGTCCATAAAGCAGCTCCCGTACTCTCCAGAGTGCACATTGCCGCACACTTTTTGAAAAAAGGGAATAGGTTCACCTTTTCTGTTAGAATAAAATGGATCATCGTATGCCGTCAAAGGAAAACACAACCTCTTACAGTAATGATCTGCTGTTGATATGTGAATATGGGATAAATTGGAGGTTGCTGTGTTGACAGCCTGACCAAGTACACAGAGTACGACACAGACTCCGATCATTTTCTCCATCACCTTATTAGCAGTCCTATCTGACGCAGTAAGGGATAGAAAATTACTTGTTTCAAAAACTGTTGATATTCTTTACACTTTTGCGTACTGAGTTTGATGTATGAGCAGCTCTAATAGCTACTAGATTAAGTCATGACATTAATTGTATGATATTATATTAGTTTAAACAATGCAGTTCACGTGGTAAAAGTTATGAAGAAGGATCTTGTAGTGTTTTACCAATCATATTAGACCAGAAAATATAGCTTTGATTGTTTATGATAAATTCTAAAGGGGAAAACGCATTTCCAATTGTTAACAAATAACACCAACACCGAAATAACATATCAATTGACCTCTCTGACCAAGTATTAGAGACCATAATATATATTATAGTGACAGATTAATATACGGGTGGAATTTCGAAAGGTAACTTGTTAAGTATACCAAAGTTGTTAAAAACGTGAATGTTTTTATTTTTTGTTTCCAAACAAAACAAAATTAGGTAAAAGGGTTTTAAACTACATATGCCCGGGCCACTTGGTCTAGCTAACAAACGAGAAAACCTAGCGCAGTAAAAAAACAGGAAGTCTATAAAATAATCAACAGCAAATAAATGAAACTACTTCAACATTGTTTTCAAAGAAGCACTCAAATCTGTTGTCAGTATATGCTTCATTAGATTGAAAGCTTTAAGTTCCTGTTTCAAAACAAAACACGAAAGTTAGTTAGTCTATCAACTACGTAGTTCGCGTGCAGCCCTTTATGACTATAAGTGCAATTCGAAAGATACCCTTGATAACCGACATCGACACCGAGACATTTATTTTTCATCAAAATGTGTCCTCAATAGAATTTACTATTAAATGATAAATATTTTTTATTAGTCTACTAATTATAAACTTAGCTGTTACTTTGCCAATGATTGTGGCTTTCTTTGGCACTCTTATAACAGGTCTAATATAATGATTTATTATACTTTCGATTGGTTGGTACAAGGGTAGTACCTCAATGTGAAGGTCGAGGTATTTTGTGATATAGAAACATAAAGATATGACACCGCACTACTTGTGTAACATATGCATATGGAATACTTGGTGTATAATAATAGTAATAATAATGATAACAATGATGATGATTATGATGATGATGATAATGATAATAATGATAATAATAATAATAATAATGTCTAAAGTATAATGCAGCAACAAATTCGATTTCGATTGATTTGTGAAAGAAATGCTGTATATCAAGTTGTTGTGCGACTAGATCATGGAGACCACACTCGATACTTTCAGATACTTTATTCTCCCAAAACACATAAGACACCAGTCAATCCGGGATACCGGCCAGGCGGGAAGGTAATGCACGTGTAACAGTTACGTAACAAAGTAACTAAGACCAGTTTTTAAAGCGTAGAGTCGGACGCGATTCGTGCGGTAATCCGGGAAGTGTTCAAACATGGTGAATATTGCAACTGTTTAAGTGATAGATGTGTCATGCACTGAAACTGGATTTAAAGAAAGTAATAATAGAACTGCAGTTGACAGGTTAGTTTAAATCACTTCTGACACCATACTGTGCGACTAGATCAAGGAGAACACACTCGATACCTTCAGACAATTTATTCTCCCAAAACACATAAGACACCAGTCAATCCGGGTTACCGGCAAGGCGGGAAGGTGATACACGTGTAACAGTTATGGTAACAAAGTATCTATACGGCTGTGTTTACATGACAGCGGGTCAGCACATACATTTCTGGTCGCCATCTTGAATTTGTACCTCAAGGTGGGCATGCGCTAGGCAGCACCCCGCTAACCATACAATCGAAGGCTCCGGGGATGAGACTGGTCTTGCTTCGAAATGAACTTCGATCTCCGTTTACATGTTTCCGGAATTGAATCTCGCACTGAAATGAAAGTTTACATCAGGAACGAGAACCCTGTGCGAACTCGATCTGGAATACTTAACTTTCGTTCCGGAGTCATGTAAACACTGTGTACTAACATGCAGAGCCTCAAGAGGGATAATGAAGAAATCGGAGCGAGTCGTTCATTCCGGATTGAAACTCGATCCGGTATCATGTAAACACACCCTAAGACCAGTTTAAGCAAAGAATCGGACGCGATTCGTGCAATGGACATGCAATTGGACTGAACTTTAGCTGTTTCAAGTTTCTTTTCTTTTACGATTATATATTGTTCTTAAAAGTCGTTCGAAATCTGTTTGTTGCGATATTTGTTATTTTCATTATCCGTATCCTTGATAATGACGTCAAGCTGTCTTCAATACATGTATTTTAGAATCATTATTATTATTATTAATAATGATAATAAAAATAATAATAATAATAACAATAATAATAATGATATTAATAGCGACAAAATTATTTATATAGCTAACCAATACCTTGTGTTCTAAGCTTTTTAAAAACAAGAAACCTACATTTATTTTGAAATACGATATATATTAGCTGATCTATTTAAAAATTGTTTCACAGACTGTTTATTCTACCATCGATAAGAACACAGTGAACGAACACAGGGATTTTACCAAAGCACATCTGCCTTTGTTTAGGAGGGGAGTAGGAAGGAAGGAATCACGAAAAAAAATTGTGTTTCACGAATTACGAAACAAATGTTTACGTTTTCACGCTTCTCAAAAATAGAGGTGGAACAAAATGTTAAAAAACATAACGTTAGTACCATTTTGTAAAATAAAAGTGCTTTGATTAAGGTAACTAGAGTTACGAAACTTATAAAAAAAAACTTTTCTCGCACAGCAAGCCCGCTACGCATTGTTACTGCCCTCATAAATGTAAGTGTATCGTGTTCACTTTTGCTGTCTGTGTCACATTCTTCCTCCTGGGAGTTGGTAAAATCTTCCTGGTCTGAACTGGCTTACCTTGTAAAAGTGAAGATACACTGGAGTCTGTTAAAACTGGCATTTTTTCATCCTATCGCTCCCTAAGTGTTGATAGAGACTGGATGCCTTGGATTCGGCTGGTGTTATGCATCCTTTATGAGTCTCCAAAACTTCGCGTTAAAGACAACGTTTTACCCATTCATCTTTTATGCCGCAAAAAAGTAGTTATGTATTTTCTGAAGCTGGTAGTCTTTTATGCGAACTCTTGAAGCCAATTCTAACTTGTTATTTTGAAGCGACAAATTTATTACTTCTTGATTCTGGTTCAGCGTCGTAGTAAATAACTGCTTCCACAAAAGCAAAAATACGCTCTGATTTGATTTGTGTATGAGAATATTTAGGCTATATTAAGGATTCCATTTGTTGATGGTCATCTTTCATGAATAACAGAGATAACTGATATCCACGATTTGCATTATGAAACACTTCAACCATGTAGTTCTTCAACAAATACTTATTTGCAAGTATCTGATGTATATATACTAGTTTGAAACTGATCGAAATTTCAAAACTTTAACCCGTTTCAAAGGCTGTTAAACTTTAACCCTGAATTAAAGCCAAATTCAAACAGTAACAACCTCAACTATGAAGATTTTTATAAAATTGTATTCGAGTTTTCAAGAAAAGTAATTGTAAATGCAATATTTACAGCACAGAATCATCAATCTCTACTGATAAAGTTAGCAAGAAGAAAATGGATTAAATGTTTAACCTTCGGTTAGTACGGAACAACTAGGCTCAGAATGCTGCGAAAAACCTTGAATTATTATCAAGAAATTATTACGGATTAATAAACAGGTGACTCTGGAGGTATGGTAAGCCAAACGTGGTAAAAGTATCGAAAACAAGAAAAAAGAATCTGAGAACAGAAATCGTTAAACGAGTGAGAAATCATGTGATGAGATTAAAAATTCATAACTGTGAGATTTGATGTTTTTTTGCTCGCTAGATTAAGTATTTTCCAAACAAAGAGAAACATGTTTTCTTATTTTCTTTTTCTTTTTTAGTACTTATTTCTTGAACAAATAAAAGACCGTAAAACACTAGGACGAAGTTCGTTTAGATATCTTTGATAATGAGCGATCAACCAAAACGATTCTTGCTGGTTTGGGGAAAAAAACGACGACGGATATGCAAAATTCGTTATTGAGTCCAATATATACTTGTTGCAATATGGTAAATAGACCACTTCACGTTTGTAATTGCATCGTGGGTAATCAAGACATGAATTACAGAGAGCCGAGTAACGAACTGAGGTTTATCAACGATTGCTCACAAACAATTTTATTTCAAATGTTGGGCTTTTCAGACATTGAAGCAAGGTTAGCTCTAATCCTACACACGTGCTGATGTAAATGGTGTGTTTGGTTGTAAATTACATGAAAACCATATCAATCTCTTGGTTAATTTGTTGTTTGTGAGAGTGATCATGTGGAATTGACTCGCTTGTAAACAATAAATTTTCAACAAAGTCCCATCATTTCTCAGGTAATTTGTGGCCATTTAGGCCAGAACTTAGCATCAGACTAGAATATTAAGTTTTTTGCCTGTCTGAAAAGCCGAGAGTTTACAAACAATTCATTATTTTGTTAGAAATTGTTGATAAACTTCAGTTCGCTACTCGGCTCTCTGTAATTCATGTCCTGATTACCCATGATGCAATTAGAGCTGTGAAGGGGTCTATTCGGTTAAAAATATAGTTGAAAAGAAAGATGTAACTTGTAAACACAAGGTTAAGCACAAATCAAAAGTTCTTTGCTAGTCTTACTCTATATAATATTTCTGACCATCCGAGGTCCAGCCCACACTCCAAGATGGTGGCAGTGACAGATCCAACTGGTTCAGCTGATTACTACCAAAACCTAGGAATCAATTAAATCACTAAATTTCGTTACACTTATCACATCATGAAAACATACATCTTTTAACCCTTTAAGCCCAGAGCATGACAAATGAAGTGTTGGTAAATTCTCCCGACTGAGCTCTATACATTCTATATAAGTAGTTTAGGAGAATTTGGCTTTTCAACTTCCACAAATTATTTCACTTGATCAATACCTTATTTCTCATTATCAGCTGTATCATTTTCTTTGAGATATGTAAAGAGAAGTTAGATGTTGATAAATTGCCTGGGGCTGAACAGGTTAAAGGAGAGAGGAAAGAGAAGAGATTACAAAGCCGCACAAGACAGTCATGCTTAGTGTCCCAGTGACTGCTAGGAGGCTTAAGGTTTAAGAACAGGCCAAAAACTTCCTATTTCAGTGGCGGTTCCAGGGGGCCAAAAACTGGGCCATTGATCCCCCCCCCACCTTTTGAATTGGAGTCATTTTTTTAAAAACTTTCCTGTATCAGCAGTGATGGATCCAGGGGGGACACAGGGGGCCAGTGACCCCCTTTTGAGTTGGAGCCAATTTTTTTCAATCAAATTGATCCTTGAGTGGCATTTCTTGATCAATAATTACAAACACAAATGCCATTTAAGAGACCTACAAACTAGACTAAAACCTTTTGGGAGAGTATGAAGTCTGCACTGGCAGTTCTCATATCGTCCCACTCCAAACTTGTTTTGCATTCATGACGCTCCCTCCCATTTCACTGATAATAATATTATTCTGTTTTAAAATTTTTATGATATCCTTTTATTAACACTCTGGCCAGGACTTCTACAACAGACATTTTAGTCATGCAACCTCAAATGTGAATTAACTTACTTAATGAAGATGAATCTCCAAAGGCCTGTGAACTGATGCATGGATACTGTCTCTGTTCATTCACATCAACCTGAGAATATCCGCTGCTATCATAGGAATGGTTTGAAAGTGTCAGCCTACACGGAAATCTTTGAGTTGGTGGTATCACTGCCATATTGGTCTGTTCTCCACCTGAATTGTTTGGTGAATGAAAAACTCTATAACTCAACACTTCACTCTGATTCTCATTGAACAGGTTATTCGTTGATGAAGCCTGCCGAGTATAATTAGTAAAACCTCCTAAAATATTGATAGACTCTCCATTAAATGGCTCTCCTCCTGAGAAACTATAACTATAAGAGTCTTGTAAACGTTGCCGTGTTGTGCTCTGACTAACATTACGGAAGAGTTTATGTCCTTCACCCCCACAATTGTCAACAGTGTTTCTATGTACTTCACCATCTTCTGGATACAACCAAGCATCTGTCTGTGCTTCTTGATCAAATATTGCACGGTTTGTAAATTGAAAATTTGGATGGGACATTCCTTGCATAGGTTGTGCCAACATATTTGTCCTTGGCTCCTTATATGGTGGTGGCTGACGATAACTTTGTAAAAGATTACAAAGAAGACTGTTTTCTGGAACGTTCTGTGCACTAGGACTTTCTGATGGGGGATTATTTCTTTTTCGCTCCCTATATGGGGGTGGATATTTATATTTATCATGTTTCTGTGGTTCCTTGTATGGCGGTGGATGACAGTAAGGCTGTTTTTCAATATCTACTACAATTTGTTGCATTGACTGATGTCCTTCACACTCTTTACATCCAAGCGAAATATGTTGCATACTACTAGTAATGCCGTCAACCTCTGCAACATTATTACCAACTGTACTAAAAGAAGTGATTGCTGAAATGTCACTCTCTGATGCTTTGTCATGTGAGTGATGACTGTTCTTTAGCTGACAACTGTCACTTGCACCAGGTGTCTTCAGTGAAATGACAGAATCATCATTTAGTGACTGTGCATCAGTCAGATACTCTGACCGTGAATCACTCGTGACATCTAGATTAGAGTCTCTATCAACAATACATGGTGTGGAAAAACTTTTCTTCAGCTGTTCTGGAAAGTTAAATAAAGCAACACATACCAAGTTAATTTTTTCAAGGCAAGCATGGCAAAATAGTTACACTAGGTTTATCTGTGATTTTCACATGTAAATAATATCATTTCAAAATCCAGCCAATTTCACTAAAATTAAAACCTATCCATCAAGAAAATTTATTAATTCAAAAGGGCATAGGGTTCTGCCCCAGGGGGAGGGGGGTACTACCTATATTGCTATGTCTTTTGACCCTCTATTGGGGGACTTAAAAGACCCACACACACTTGTCAAAAAGAGTAGGGTAGTGATCCCATTGTTGTGGACTGTCTGGTCTACTGAGGGCATTTCTTGTTTCAAATATGTGTAAGCCGCTGTAGTAGACTATCTACAACTCTCAACTGCTGAGCCCTGTACTTTACTTGTAATTAGATGAATAAACACTGTGTAAATAAATTATTATTAATTATTATTATTATTATTATTATTATTTTCATTATTATTATTATTATCATTATTACAGCTTGTGAGGCAATTCAAAAGTAAATTATAAGATAAATAAAAAAAATAAGAATTAAAATAGAAGTTAATAAAACTTTATCTGTAATCTACATGTATAAAATATATTGTGTACAGGTTAATAATGGTAACAGTAATTATAATAATGATAAGAAAAATATAATAATAATAATAACAATAATAGTTAATAATCTATATATGGTAAAAATTGAAATATAAAAACCTATATGCGATCTAGACAAAACAGAGACCCAACGGTACTGCAATGCAGGTGACTCCATTCCTCTGAGTCAATCTTTCTGACAACTAAAAGCAGTGCTTACTGTGAACATTGCTTGCCGGCAGAGCAAGCAGTGCCCTAACAAAGGTTAGAAGTTTGGACTACGTGGGAGTTGCTGATCCCATATCCTTGATTTCGTGCAAGACAGCCCAAAATGCATCCACGTCTGTCGTCATCTTCCTATGGAAGGTCTACCTCATCTGCTGTTTGGAAGTTGATTGCTTTGGTTTTCAATTCATCAAGCTTATCTGTGAGTTGAAGTTGTGGTAGCTCTTTGGTGAGACAAACAACGGCATTGGGGATGTCCTTATACATACGCCTTTCACTTGGGTTTAAAACCTGCAGGTTGGAGAGTAGCGTGGAGTTCAAACAAAATATATTTAAGATGGTGTTTGCAAATATGTTTGAAGAACCAATCAACCTCTGCTCTTACATGACCTTCATGAAGATTACTGGTAAAATATGGTGCCTCATTCCTGACTTCTACTGCCTCATCTCCAAGCTGGTTAGCCTCCACTTCAAATGGGGTCTTGGTGATGTCACCAGGGTCGATTACATCTGCATCAATGAAGAATCGCAGAAGACATTTACTCAACTTTTTCATTTCGATATGCAACAGAGGATGGTTGTGTATGTTCTGGCTTGGAAGGCAACATTGAAAGAGTTGACAGTAGGGAGGAAAAAATTCCAGAACCACAAGTGTAAAGCTACATTTCATCAGTTAGCAGCTCCTTAATTGTATGCACTCACCAGGGCTTCTCTACATCTGCGTGACTTTCAAAGTAGGACACAAGGCCAAAGCTGCATGACTCTGTCAACTACTCTGAGAAGGCTCAACCATCTGGTCTGACGTGCCAGAGGATCTTTTTGTACGAAATGTGGATGAAGTCACACAAGGACTTAAATTTCTTCTTTGTGCTTGACACTTAAATAGAAGTTGGTGTTCATGTCAACCATGAGGGAGTCGACATTGATAGACAAGCACTTCACAGCTGACTTGAGAGCTAGGTTCTCAAGGTGACAAATGCAGTCTAAAGTCGATTAGGTTAGGCTGCTTGTCTTTCAAGTGGCGCATGACATCATTGTACTGCCCTTTCACTGTATTGCAGGTGTGACTGTTAATTAAAAGCATATGAACTTATCATAGCCCAGACCAGCAATGATTAAACTTTTGTCAACTTTTTCGACTATAGCAGCCGCCATTCCATTATTTGAGGTTGGAAGATCGAGGAATCTGGTGACAGCCTTCATTATGTACATTGCTGTCTCAGCATTATTACTAAGCATTATTACTAAGGCCTTTGACTCTATTCCACAATCATTTGACTCATCAATCAACAAGCTGTAATAAACTGGAGGTGAGGAAGAGTGCAGAGTTCAACAAGTTTGTCATGGTAGTATTTCCCACTCCCATATCAGGTGAGAACTGAAGTTTTTATACAAGAAAACTGAAAGTCTTTGGCCACTTCCAAATCTGGAAACATGCCTCTCACCAGCTTTGTGAAATGGTCACCTGTCAGTGAGTGTATGGAATGACAAGTTGACAGACAGTCTGTGTTCCTCTACTAATTGCATATCAAACATAGCCTCGGCTCACTGAGCCTGCAGTTGCTGCTCTTCCAGTTTCTGTCTTGTCCTCTTTGTGATATCTCTTTCTCCAAAACCAAAACCTTGTTAAGGTGCATGATGTTTTCTTTGCCAAAATACTTGACTGGAGAAGCATATGTGCCAACTCTCCCAGATAATCCAGGAGTCTCCTGGATACAGAACAAATCTCCCGGTCTCCCGTATGGGTAACCAAATCTCCCGGATAAAAGAGGCTTTGAACTCTTGCACCACTGTACGCTAACATCCTGTCTCCAAATGTTCCTTAATCAAAAAAATTTCGTTTTCTAAACTTGCCTCACCGTTTCTTGACGCATTTTTTAAGGTTAAGCAATCTTTTGACCACAAAACTACATGTTTAAGGAAACTAAACAAACACTTTTTTCATTTTTATGGCCATATATAAACAGACTGTCTGATTGGATTTCTATTAACCAGTAAAAAACCCAGGACACTTGTAAACACACTGTTGCTTTAAATTTTCCACTTCTGCTGTGGTAACTCGAGCGTGATTGCAAAATTCACAATCTATATTAGGATACTTAAGTCTTCTCGAATAGATTTTTTCAAACGCTTTAGATACTATACTTGAGTCTTTTCTAATCAACGCTTCTCCATCAACATATCTTGAAGCGATATCAACGACTAACAAGGCATATTTATAAGTCTTTCCCCTTACTGTGTCGTGAGTCAAAAACAATAAATCTGCTTGGTGAATGTAATTAACCTTATGAACAGCCCAATACGGTCTTGGTATATACTTTGAAGCTGGTAAATAAATTTGGAATATTGCTTGCTTCTCAAGCCACTCCTTAGCGGTAGCGTAGCTAACTGTACCTTCAGTTGCTAGCTTCGCTATAGCACCCTCTCCTTTCCAATAACCTTTAGTGCTATAATAAATCTTTGAGATTTTACCTTCAGTCGTTGACATTATTAATTTAAAGGTTTACGCTTATCCTTCTAAAGTAATATGTCGTTTACAACAATTTCACCTGAACTAAACCCAGCTTTTATTAAAAGAGAACCTGGTGGTTTGAAAGCTAAAGCTTCACTAAACCGAATAACATTAAACCCGAGTAACGCGTCTCCTGGTGAGACTTTATACGTCAACATCCCTAAACTTACTGAAACTGTAGTCATCGTCCCGGGTAGTGTTTCACTACTATTCAACTTAAGCGTATCAGGTCATGCAAACAACACTCTTGTGAATAATGTTGGTCGAAACTTAGTTACTAGGTTCAAGGTTCTTTTTGG
>JAOCNB020106272.1:0-11328 GCA_026546465.2 Palythoa caribaeorum | reverse complement strand
GGGGAGGGTGCTGGGGGTACCGACTCCTTTTCCCCACTAATCTTGCTAAGGGGTCCCGGATTCAACAATAATTTTGTGATTAAAGCAATTTTTATTGCCTGGCATTAAAGTTTTCCATTTCCTTGGTTACATTTCTTTACAAAAAGTATTGGGTTTGAAATTATGTCACGTGGTTCAAATACATTTTAGTGATTGGTTTCTTTCTAACCAATGATAAGAGAGAATGTTTTTTGACGTGTTCCCTCAATACTTTTCTGCTTAGTAAGTTAAGACTTAAACCACTTCCTTCTACCAGTTCTTTTACCGTAAAGTTAACATTTTTTTTCGTAATACTTCCACAGTACGAATAAGAACACGAATACTACGTGCGCTGAGTTTTTTTGGTCGTCCCAACTTGCCTCTCTTTGTCTTTACACAAATTTGCTTCCGTTTGTCCGTTTGACATATTCATTGTGCTGAAGATTGCGAAATTTTACATTCCTTGGCGATTTGTCGATAGCTTAAGGATTGTTTATGAAGCCTCAGGTATCTAATGAAAGCTTTTGTTTCAAGACTTACGCGTAACTGGCCCACTGGACAGGGGTTTCAAAAAGGTTTGAAGTTGAAGTTGTAAAATGTAAATAGTAGTATCGTGTATTGTGTCTTTGAAGTAAAGCTGAAATCGCCCAGTAAGCTGCGGTGAAAAGGCTATTAGGGAGTTTAAGCAACGAAGACGGCAACGCTAAGGATTCACGGCTCAGAAAAAACATACTTTTGATTTCCACTTATTTTTTTTTCTGTAGGTGATTACAATTTTATTTGTTTCAACCTTAAGATTTGTGAAAAGAAAGCGATCAAAAGTTCTTCCTTGAAAGTAAACAAATACTGAGAAAATTTTTGTTATCACGTTCTCGTCGTCTCAGGAATCCCCAAAAAGTCTTTTCATGTTCTGTTTCTAGCGACAACAACGTGCAGGTGCTCAGCTCGATGCATTCCAACATGCAATTATTGCTTGCTTTTGTTCTTTGCCGTCGTCATCGGCATTGCTGTCCTTATTGCTTAGAGTCGCCAATGTCGCTTGCGACACGCGACTTCTTGTTTTGAAACCCCTAGTGGAACATGTGCTTATTTCCGGTTTCTACAGTGTCAGGCGACACTAATTTATCGCGGGTTTTCAATTCAATTTAATTCAATTTATCTCACTAACCACGAGTGTAGGTTTTTATCGAGGGTCGAGGGTAAAATGTCGAGGGTAAATTTTTTTAAACATTTTTTTTATTGCCACTACTTTTTTTAATTATATTTTTTGTGTTCACGCGTTTTTTCTTAATTTGTCTTGTGTTTTCAAGATTTCCCGCCGTTTTTTCTCGAACTAACAGAAATGTCCGGATGTAACTTGGATGTAAACCTACACTCACTAACCACTAGGTAACATATCATGCAAGCTGTTATTCATTTTACTCACTTCGTAATAATGGAAAGCTGAGTTAACTTTGGCGGAAAAAAGGACACAGAAATGTTCAACACTCGGCTGAGCCAGGGTTTGAACCCGGGTCCTTGTTGTTGCAAGGCAGAGATTTTACTGCACTGCGCGAACTACGACATAGTCCAGGTAATAATTTCTAATTAATCCTTACTGGGTATATTAATTACGTACCCTGGTAAAGACTGGATGGTTTAGTAATTGTCTTGCCGTTGATTACACAAAGCGAGTTAAGGGGGTCCAGAACCACGTGACCATTCTCGTGGCTAAAGATGCAGTGGACGTCTTTAGTATCAGGACCGCTTATTACTGAAAAATGAAAATGCACACATTAATCTTTATTCATATAAACTAATAAAGTATAATTAAACCTATCACCACCACCATCATCATCATCTGTCACCATCATCCTATCACCATCACCATCACTATCATCATCCTACCACCATCACCGTCATCACCATCCTATCACCATCATCCTATCACCATTATCATCATCATCCTAACACAATCATCATCATCCTATAACCATCATCATCATCCTATCACCATCATCATCATCATCCTATCACCATCATCATCATCCTAACACCATCATCATCATCCTAACACAATTATCATCATCATCCTAACACAATCATCATCATCCTAACACAATCATCATCATCCTATCACCATCATCATCATCCTAACACCATCATCATCATCCTAACACCATCATCATCATCCTAACACCATCATCATCATCCTAACACCATAATCATCATCATCCTATCACCATAATCATCATCCTATCACCATCATCCTATCACCATCATCATCATCATCATCCTAACACCATCATCATCATCCTATCACCATAATCATCATCATCCTATCACCATCATCATCATCCTAACACCATCATCATCATCCTATCACCATCATCATCACCATCCTATCACCATCATCACCATCCTATCACCATCATCATCATCATCATCCTATCACCATCATCATCATCCTAACACCATCATTATCATCCTATCACCATAATCATCATCCTATCACCATCATCATCATCATCCTATCACCATCATCATCATCATCATCCTATCACCATCATCATCCTATCACTATCATCATCCTATCACCATCATTTCTTTTCAAGACATGGATGAGAACCAAAGGCTAATAAAGTTACACGAGGCAACTCTTTGTACAACTGGCTGTTTACCGAATGTACGAAAAACTGGTTGAAATGGATGATGAGTAGTTAGTACAGGCCGCTCATCATTTGCAGAGAAATAACGGAATTTTCAGTCACAAATCCAAATGGAACAGTTTTCCAACTGAAAAAACGCTCAGTGGAACTTGGAACGAGCCGAGTGTTAAAAAAATGATACAGAATTTCTCGGTCATTTCGGTAGGAATAGAAAAAGCGGAATATGTCTCAGGTTTTCCATCCTTTTCGAAACTTTTTCAGCGAGATGAACTGTACCACTAAATTACTGACTGAGAGTTCTGGTTTTTCTGTGTAAATGGCAAGCGGCCCTTGTTTCGCAAGATATTCAACTTGAAACTTGTAACTGAAATCATTGTGAAAAGTAAAACTTGATCTTACTTTCCGTTTTGGCAACGATTTCTGTAGTCTGCGTAGCGGCTCTTATTGGGACAGGGGCTTGGGGGCTTACAGGGGGGACTCTTCCCCAGTCCCCCTAAGAACCCCCGAGCCCCAGTCTCCCTAAGAGCCCCCAAGCCCCAGTCTCCCTAAGAGCCCCCAAGCCCCAGTCCCCCTAAGAGCCACTACGCAGGCTACGCCAGACGCCAGCATCTGTCTGTTGTGAGGGCAACTGACCTGATGGTGTACTGAGATGGGAATTAACTGATCTTTGTAACCCTTATTATAAAAAAGTCTTTATCATTTACCATAAATATGGAAGTGTGTGAGATTTTTATACACATTAAATACGCTATAAATATAATGGCAAAGGGCAAAATTCAACTTTCTATCTAACAAGTTTGGTACGGCACAGACACAAAGAAGAATGGTTGGAGGGAGAAAACAAATAAAGTTGACACGTGTGCCTAATTTCCAGGTAGTCGCTGCGACTGATTATATTTATAAAAAGCTGAAAAATATGTTCAGCCGTCCGAAACTAAGATCGCTCTAATCGCCCTGGCTTGTTTTCGTATGATCGCTACGGTTGCTTAGACCGTATGCCTCCTTTTTCTCTGATATAATAATATTCTTCAGAATTAGTACCAATTGCAGCAATTATATGGATACTACTTAACTAGGTTTATATGTCCAAAGGACAGAACAAGCCGATAAATAATGAAAACGCAGATCCGTATTGTCGTGTCAATTGCTTTACTACAAAAGTCGTTGTAACACTCACGGACACTCCACACCAAAAGTAAAACAACTTTCCATTATTCCGTTCAAAGGTCAAACTTTTGAGTCCATTATCAATAAACGTTGTGATTTAATAATAATATGCCAGTAAATGATGAAACCACACATTGTAAAACAAGCGGAGCTTTTCCTGATAGATTTTCAACTTACAACCGGAGATGAGGGTTAAAAACGAATTCTTAAACGATATGATTGAAAGATCACAAAAATTTAATAATAAATACCATGCAATGTTTACTGTATATTTTACTAATGTATTTATTATTTAAGCTATTTTCCACCTCCTTGTACATGGGAACTATTTATACGGAGAAAAAACATCAAAGAATCGCAACAATCGAAGACGAAGTGCTTGTCCCGTGTGTCAAAACAGCTCTCATCATTGGTAAAATACAGTATGTTAAATCAACTTCGGGAGCGCCCCAAAAATTCTACAAACAGAAATGCTTATTGGTATCTTTGCAATGTAGCAAATCCATGGAAAAGTTTCGTTTTATAGAACTTTGTTTGGAGTCATTCTGATTCAGGGATTAGTGGTGCTTTTTGAAACATTCTGACGTACACGCACAAAACGCAACCAGTCGGCCGGAACGTTTCAACTTCGACAGTTCCTCGAGTTTTCTAAAAATATCTATATACGGATACTTTAAAGAAAACATGGATTCGATATTGACTAAAGATTTAAAGGACTGAGCATTTTACTCACCGATATCTTGTTTTGTTTCAGTGTTTTCTAGTCCAACTGTAGTCTTTCCCTCCTGTGGTGACACAAAAAGTATACTGTATTATTAATGAATAGATGTACACAGTAAACGCAGTTCATATTTCAAGTCAATAAGCATCGGAATACGTGTTCTAAGATAGCGACAACAAAAACCTGAAAATACTCGATGTAGTCTTCAAGAAATTGATCAAACTCTGCTAGATAAGAATCCATCGAGGTGCAAAAAAGCAAACTCGGGAACCTGCATAATATCGAAACCACTTCTCGACTCGAAACGGAAATTTTACACAAATAATTAAAAGAAACATTCTTCAGAGGTATTCAAATCAATTTTCTCACCTTTTATCAAGGGAATTATTTGTACAGAACAAAGACGCGAGGTTTCAGTCATGAAGTATGCATACATTAGCTTAGTTGTAGAAGTCATGTCTCAAATGTCTATTGATAAAACTAATAATGCAAAACATAACATAACAGAAAGTTAATTAACTGACTCTGAATGTTTGCCGGATTCGGTCCCAGGCAGTGGGTTGACGTGTTTTGAGCGTTCTTATCTACAAAGCTATGCAGCAGAGCACAAGCTTACTCCATGAGCCGACTTGTTTGCTTTTTTTATAAGAACCAGTAAATTTTGCCGAGGCTCGTTGTTCTTAATGTTTTGGCCTCAATTTGTTCTTAAATTGTTTTTATTTCTGTGAGCGGTTTTTGTTGAAGAAAAAACAAAATAAACTGAAGGTATCAGAAAATCAAAAACGGCTTGCCGGGCCACACATGTATTGTACGGCTGAATTTAGAAGCGAAATACCTTCATTGTTTGTTGAGAAATCTTTACAGTGAATCTATTTATGTTTTATGCTGTATCGCTAAGTTTTAATCAATTAGTTCTACCATAAAAACTTTCCTATTTGTCAAACATCAGCCTGAGCTTGTTCTTGAATTTTGGCAAATTTGTGCCTCGTTCTTGTAAAGTTGTTCTAATAAAAAAAGCGTGTATTTGACCAAGGACTCTTAAAAGGTTCTAGTTTGACAATGGCCAGAATTCAGTTACAGTTCTGGCCCTCACATTAGATATTCTGACCCCGTATAAGATAAAACAAACATTAATTTTATATGTTTTTTATAATGAATATATGCAGGTGCGGCCTGGTAAGATTGTACAATACACTCGCCGTAAGTGACAAATCAATAAATCGAACGGCGAACTCAAGCTCGCTTCGTAGCCTTTCTGAACGCTGATTTTAAAACTGTATAAAACTGACACTCCTTGAATTTGACCTGGGAGCTAGCTGCAAAATAGTAAAAAAAAAAAGAGTTTAAAATCTTTCTTTGGATAGACCCCATAAAGTACTGAAAAAAAATTGCTAAAATTCAGCAAAAGGTTTTTAAAATCCGAGAACTGTTAAACGAAGTTTGTGGTTGACCATCCTCGTGGCTATTTTTGTTGTTTTTTCTCGATTTGCCTTTGCTTTTTATTTCAAATTTAAGATATATTCAATAGTTGCAGCTTTTTTTCCCTTTTTCCCTGTATTGTCTGTAACTGTCAGTGTTATCATTTAAGCGTCATTATTGTCATCATCATAACCATCATCGTCATTATCCTCACCCTCCTCCTCCTACTGCTGCTCCTCCTCCTCCTCCTCCTCCTCCTCATCATCATCATTATCATCATTATCATCATCCTCATCAGCATCATCGTCATCAGCATCATCATCATCAGCATCATCCTCATCATTATTACCTCCTCCTCCCCCTCCTCATTATCATCATCATCATCCTCATTATCATTGTCATCATCATCAGCAGCAGTAGCATCATCATCATCATAATCATTATTCTCCTCCTCATCATCATGCATTTTGTCGTTATCACTGCTGCTCAATTAGCCTGCATTACGCGTCACTGAGCTATCACACGGTGACGTCATACGGGCCAGTTTTACGCACCTTTAAATGATACACCGTTATCCCAGTGCTCAGGAGGTCCTCGTCGACCAAAACAAGGTGGGGTAGGTGCGAATCCATTTTGATCCCGATACCCTCTCTTCTCAACGCCATTTCGCGCTCCTGCACATGAGAATCAGAAATGATTAAACAAAATAACTAAAAACCTTCGTCGCTAATCGCGTACTTCGGCACCAGACTCTTGGTCCCACCTTAAAAAATGACTTTTGTCAGGATATCCCAAGCTGCCACAAAATCATACCTGAAGTATTTTCTGTGTTTCTTTCCATCTGTCCTTCCACTTGTCCGTTAACTCGATTACACGAGCTTCGTTTTCTGAAAGCTTCTTGGCTGCCGCTAGCTCGGCCTCTCCGAGGTCTTCCTGTAATAGTAGGAATAGTGAAACAAATAATCATAATCATAATCATAATAATATATTATATAATAAGATCTTTCATACATGCACGAGGTAAGTACTAAAAGTGAAAAAAAAGAAAAAAGATGTTTTTCTTTGTTTGGGAAACACTATATATGGCAAGCAAAAAACCCGATCGATTGCGATTGTGCAATAATTTGTTTTGAGTCACGCGGTGGCTTCAAATTCGCTGAGAACACGATAGTTCGTAATTGGTTTTGATAACTTCAGAGTTAAAAGAACTTCTGGATAGTGCGCTGTGTCTCGAGCGTCTGCATGGAAGAGAGGCTGTAATTACCAGCCAGCCCAAATCGAGCCTCCCATTCTGACATAATCGCACCGCACATGTCACAATCCGCTGTGGAAACAAAGAAACTCTAGACAAACTCGTGGGTGTACCTCCCATTTTGATATAATCGTGCCGCAGATGTCACAATTACATCTGGAAACAAAGGAACTCTAGACAAACTCGTGGGTGTACCTCCCATTCTGATATAATCGTGCCGCAGATGTCACAATTACAATGGGAAACAAAGAAACTCTAGACAAACTCGTGGGTGTACCCCTCATTCTGACATAATCGTGCCGCAGATGTCACAATTACAATTGGAAATAAAGAAATTCTAGACAAACTCGTGGGTGTACCTCCCATTCTGATATAATCGTGCCGCACATGTCACAATTACATCTGGAAACACAGGAACTCTAGACAAACTCGTGGGTGTACCTCCCATTCTGATATAATTGTGCCGCACATGTCACAATCCGCTCGTGGGTGTACCCCTCATTCTGACATAATCGTGCCGCACATGTCACAATTACATCTGGAAACAAAGGAACTCTAGACAAACTCGTGGGTGTACCCCTCATTCTGATATAATCGTGCCACAGATGTCACAATTACAATTGGAAACAAAGGAACTCTAGACAAACTCGTGGGTAAACCCCTCATTCTGACATAATCGTGCCGCAGATGTCACAATTACATCTGGAAACAAAGGAACTCTAGACAAACTCGTGGGTGTACCCCTCATTCTGACATAATCGTGCGGCAGATGTCACAATTACATCTGGAAACAAAGGAACCCCAGACAAACCCTTGGGTGCACCACATCAGCACAAATTAGTATTGCTGCTCGCTTGCGCCAAAATCAAGACAAAATTAAAATTAACGTCGTGAAACGTGCGAAGATTGCTCGGAATATACGCTTGATTCTCAGTCTTGCAAGGTGCGTAAGACGATTAGAATACTTTACATGAGTAGGGCAAATATCAAAAAGAGGGGTATGGATAACGATCAATATAACTTACCGGACTGATCATCGTTTTGAGCCTTGCGATCTCAGCTCTCAATTCCCTGATTAGCTTAATATTAGGATCCTGCAAAAAAAACGTTAATAATAATTACAACAGACAGGGTGCACTCGACTGCTTGTACGACCAACAATGAGTTTTTGTATGGTCAGCCCTATGTTTATATGCCCAGGGTAACAAGCCCATTTCTAAGGACAGACAGACAGATATCAAGATCTGTACGGGCAAATTTGTATCAGACTAAGTCCTATGAACCGGTCATACAAAAAAATCGAGGTATATGATATTTTTCCATATGGACCAAGCAAGTTTAGATAATAAACCGTTTATTACATAACTACTTAACATAAAATATTTGTATTAATGCAATCAGTGTGCAGGATTAACATAACATAACATAACATAAAATCACATCACTTAACATAACATAACATAACAGAACCTAACATAACATAACATAACTACTTTTTTATTATTGTCGGTCGCTAAGGTTCTTTATTTCATTCCTCTCCAATCTCCTCAGGATAACAACGACGCTCGCTCGGAGTGTACTCATTTGTTCTTGTTTTTAAAAAATGTACAAGTTTCGCCCACCAACAGACAGACAAACCGCCAGTCATGGACAAATAAGAAGACAGGCAGATGGATTGGAAAACGGATAGGCAGACAGATAGACAGGCAGACAGATAGGCAAACAGACAGATAGACAGACAGACGGACAAATAGGCATACAGACGGACGAATACGCAGACCAATGGATGGATATGCAAACAGACGGACGGATTGGCAAACAAACGGATAAATAGGCAAACAGACGGATGGATTGGTAGATAGACAGACAAATAGGCACACAGACGGATGGATAGGCAGATAGACAGGCAAATAGAAAGACAGACGGATGAATAGGCAGATAGACGAACAAATAGGCAGAAAGACGGATGGATAGGTAGACAAATGGACACATAGGCAAACAGACAGACGGACTGGCAGACAGACGGATGGATAGGCCAACAGACGGACTGATTGGCAGACAGACGGACGGATAGTCAGACAGAGGGACTGATTGGCAGACAGACGGACAGACAGACAGACAAACAAACAGACAGACAAACGTGACAAATGGACAAATTGACAGAGAGGCGGACGGATAGGCAAACGAATAGGCAGACGGTAGACAGATGGATGGATGGATAGGCAAAAATATAGACGAACAGAGAGACACACGGACGGATAAGCAGACAAGCAGATAGACGAGATAAATGGACGTATAGGCAGGTAGACATCTTTATTAAACACGGTAGTTTCATAATTTATTAACATGAAAGCTGTATAAAACTTTATAATAACTGAGAAACGGAGGGATTGATTACTAATAAAAATAGTTAACGACCTAAAAAACTTTTAGGCAAGGTAAACCTATAATACATAGGGTAAAGAAGTGTCTGAGAAAACGTTTTTAACACACCTCATTGACTGTGGGCTTGTTGATAATGTTCTTGGCCCTGTTGGCGTACCTCAGAGTGCTAAGGGTCTCGGCATAGTTCACATCAGCAGGTGAAATTGCTGGAAACATTTCAAGAGTTAACAAACGAAGCAAATGGTGTTAAAATTGTTGTAACATAAAATATCTAACACTTTAATGTATAAGGGAAAGGAAGGGGGGGGGGCATTTGGATCCCCCATCAGTGATTTTTTAACCTGGAAAATAGAGGCTTTTAGCTCTGCCCATGAAACTTTCGGTAGCTGTAGACTGATAAATAAGACATCTTTTCATGTTAATTGGGTGACGCCATCTTGCATAATTTACGCAAAATAAATGATGCAAATTTAGTGTTTCAAAATGTCGTTTTTTTATTAAAATGTCTTGAAATATAAAATTCTTTCATTTATTATACATATTTGTTTTGATTTTGGCCCAGGCGTTTAAGGGTTGACAATTTGCAACCTACAAACAACCAACAAGATGAAATATCGGAGGTTTAAGAATGCGTACACTGAAGACTATACAACATTGTCACATTTCTGCCATCTTGGATTGAAAACGAGGCTTGATGGGAAAACCAAACATTTCGTGAAACTTTAGCTTCCTTGTTTGTCAATAATTCAGCAAAATCCAAACCAATATTTGGTAGGTATTTCAACCATATCAACCAAGGATTGACATTCCCACATGACGTCATCCTTTAGAACTCTGTTATGCCCGTTCAGCCTCGTTTTCAATCCAAGATGGCGGAAGCGTGACAAATTTTATTGCAAGTTTTACCTGCTATCATAATTGTTTTTGAGTTGCCTCCTAAACTGTCCTTTAGTAACCAGGTCAGGACAGAATCTCTGTAGGGGATGAACTTGTGATGCGCGCTGCTGCTACTGGAAATATCAGCTGAAAAAAATATGAACAAAATAAAAAGACTAACTAACCAGAAAACTAAACCTTTTACCAGCCTATTATGTACATTGGAGCTGGTGTTTATCTTTGCTTTCTGTAGTGTTAAGCAGAAAAGAGTCATGACCCCCCTGGACAGGACAATAATCTATCGCAGGTTAATCCCCTGGAGGATGGAAAGCTGAGACAACTTTGGCGGAAAAGAAGGACATACAAAAAAATAATGAACAAAATAAAAAGACTAACTAACCATGCAGAAAACTAAACCTTTTACGAGCCTATTTTGTCCATCTTTCGAGCCAACTTTGTCCATCTTATAAACTGAAATCTCCTACAGTGGCGGCAGAACAGGGATAATAAAAAAATATGAACAAAATAAAAAGACTAACTAACCAGAAAACTAAACATTTTACGAGCCTATTTTGTCCATTGCAGCCGGTCTTTATCTTTGCTTTCTGTAGTGTTAAGCAGAAAAGAGTCACGACCCCCCCTGGACAGGATACTAATCTGTCACAGGTTAATCCCCAGGGCCCGGTTGTTCAAATATTGATTAGCTTGATCCTGGATTAGTGAAAAATTGAACAGCAGAATTTGAGGGCCTGCTTGTGAAAGTTTTTTTTATTGACAGAGTTACAATGTATTAATAAACCTTTTGTCAGTTGAAGTTTGAGTTTAAACTATCAGCCATAATG